>NW_019091648.1:115806-133409 GCF_001949145.1 Acanthaster planci
TGACGATCATCTGGTCGGACATCCTACCTAGATTGTTCTATTATGGGGAACAAAAGTCGGGCAGGGGAAAAAAGTGTGTGAAGAATCTAAACAAGCATGGTCACAAAGTATGCAAAAATATAGGTAACGCTCATGCAATTGTCCATTCACACAACATTAAGCCGTCTCAGCACACTCTGTACTACCGTGACGGCATTCATCTGTCGTCGGCCGGCAACTTGCTTTTCCAAGAGAACATGTTCAATGCCATAGCCTTTTTTGCGCTGTTTAGCGAGGCCCTCCTTTATCCCTCAAAGCCTTGAGAATCCATAGTGCCGCGCAAACTCATACGAAACAAATATTCGATGAAGAAAAAGGAAAAAGGGGGGTGTGGGATGGGGCAAGTTCCTGAAATAGGAACTTGTTTGGTGGAAAAATTCCAAATAGTAAATAAAAGGAAGAAATTATGGCCTTGGGACACCTCCCAGGACTGGAAAATGATCAGGGGAAAAGGGCCCTTGTGGTCCCGCTCGGGCTGGTGGCACTCCTGCCACTAGGAAACCCCAGGACGGGTCTTTTGGCATTGATTTACCTGTGATTACTTATTTGAGTAGGGCAGTGACCTTTAACCTTTTAACGGGGAAAGGGCCCTTGTGGTCCCGCTCGGGCTGGTGGCATTCCTACCACTAGGATACCCCAGGAATGGGCCTGTAGGCATTGATTTACAGTTAATCACTTATTCTAATTATCGAAGTGACCTTTAACCTTGTTAAGAGTTGTAACAGTTCGATGCTTATTATATGTGCATTGGGTTATTGAGTTATAACCAAACTGCATGCAGTTAGTTGACCTTGTTCACTGTTTCTGCTTATTAAGGCATTAAAATGTTGTGCTTGTTGAGGAAAGGATTGGAAATAAAACTCGGCATGGTGGTGGCCAACCGAGTGGACTGGCAACTCTGTTTCTATANGAGGTACCCGCTGCTTCATTTGACTCGGACCGGCCAGCCGACCCCGGCGAGTCCCACCCGAGTAAGCTTGTGAGGTTTTTTTCGCAAGCTCTCGGACAAGCACTGAGCATACAGTGTTTATTAATATACGTTGGGTAAGGGCAAACCCGTTATATATAATTAACATCTCCCCAACGCAAAAAAAAAAAAATACATCTTGAAAACTCTGTTTCTGTGTTTCATTTCCTTCGGAGTCAATTAAGTCTTGGGCATGTAATTTTATGTTTTATTAATCATGTGGTTCAACTTGTAACTTCATGTAGTTTTTGTAACTTTTAATTATAATTTTAGTTGTAGTTTTTATATAACTATTATGAACGTGTAATCATTATTTTTGCTATTTTGATATGTACAGCGCTATTGAATATTGTTAATAGAAATGGCACTTAAGAAATGAAATAAACGGTAAACGTTTTGAATACCAGCAAGTGACCTGACAGTTACACCACTTGGAAGCAGGGGTAACACAATTTTACGCACACACACACAAACACAAACGAAGACCTTAAGTTACTCTTTCACTCACTGCTGTTGATTTAATATGAATCGTTAAAAATTTTGATTTAAATTTCAAACTTCAAATTCCTCTGACACATTAAGTGTGGGTCTGGTCTACTAGAGAATAACTACCCAAACAGTCACTACATACACAAATTTCCTAGGCGCCTATTATTTATTTCAGAAATGGACAGGGCCTGACGGAGTACCCTTCTTCAATTTGATCATGCTGGGCATAATCAGAGGAGATGGCCTGAGTCCATCACATAATGGGCTTACAGCTGGCCTACTTTTTGGACATACCCACTTTGAAGTTAACGCACCCGGACAGTGTGCAGGGCATGGTGCTGATAAGGCCACAGAGCAAAATCTGTGGTCACGTGGAGCCACATTTGTAGTGGCGGCCACAGCAAAGTTGTTCTGCAGATCACAGGGTTGTATGTAGTGAGCTGCAGTGGAAATAGATTCGCAAAATTTCTTCCGGAGGGCCCTTTAGGGAACTCTGCATCCAGATTACGGGGTGCCAAGGAGCGTGTAAAACCCCAACTTTTTGAAGATTGTTAGGTTCAGATGCCTGGGGATGCAGACTACAAAGATACAGCAGTGGGCGAATTCACAAGGGCAGAGCTAAAACACATGGAAAGAGTGCCCAGAAAATGCTTTACTTGTTCCTGTCTAGGTGCCCGGTGAAGTAGTCTCGAATGCCAGTAGGTTTAGACCTGTAGCGGTCATTGAGAGATCATCAGGTGAGGCGTGGACTCACTTCCCTGTTGTCTAACGATGGTAGCTAGGGCCGTGATGGACACTTGGGATTGGGTCAACGTACCGATGGTGTATTCACTGGAGCAGCATTGGCCTGGAAAGTGCTACTGTCTGAATTACGTCTGGATGCCCATGAAATAGGTATGTCAGATGCTAGGGGGCATCGGCATGTAAGGGCCACCTGGATAAGTGGGGCCATGGCTCCTGTTCATCTGAGAAGGGGGAGCCTGAAGGACTATTGCAATACATCAACACATATAGTCGAAGACAGATAAGAAGAGTATTAATAATACAAGGTCATCTTTATAACAAGGCATATAAAAAACAAAGGGGGGAGGCATCCTAAATCTCCATTTTTATTTGTTTTCCATAACTGATAACACAAGGTATTTGTAAAGTTTGAAGGACCTTGTCATAACATTTTTCTACCGTAGTTGTCCCGGAGATGTTCTTCTGGAAGGCCCTAGATAAAGGGCAGGTGAATGAGGAGATGCACATTGTGCTTTGCCCAGCATTGTATACATTGGGGCCACTCTGGATTACAAGAGGGAGTGGTCCAGTAAGGCGGAGGCTCAAGACATGGTGCGGTCGGTTGACTGGCATGGGCATGGTCGGTGTCTTCCTCTGAAAAGGAGGCTGACAGAGGACTGCAAACCTGGAACATGTCATAGGGGTGAAGACGCCGATGAAATCAGTGTTATCTTCAACCACAGACGCAGTCACCAGCTTAGTGCTATAGTCAGAGCTAAGTTTGCCCCATAGATTGGCATGTGGTTAAGCAGAGGACCATCCGGCTGGAGCTCCGATGCGTGCCAAGTTCTGGCTAGAGACTAAAATATCTCCACGTATAAATGATCAAGCCGGAGTTTTGGAAAAATTAGACCGGAAGATTCCAGTCATGCTGTATGTCATTTAAACAAGCTGCGCCTGATGTCTTCCTCTGGCAGAGCGGCTAATGGCAGGCTCAACACTTGAATCATGTCTCGCAGCAATCAGCTGGAGTGAGGGCACTGATGGAATCAACTTCGTCCTCCTCCCAAGACAGTGCTGGTTGCCCAGAACAGACAGGGCAATGCCTCGTTCTGAGCGATGCGCAGTTCCTTGAGGAGCGACTTACTCCAGCAGGGAACGCCCAGCTGGTGCGCTTCCTGTGTGGAGCCCTGCCCGGTGTCATCATGGCTCGCGGCCAGAGAGGGCAGAAGGGGCTGGTCCACTAAAAACGGGTCCGGGGCAGTGGAGGCCAGTGGCGGTATGAGGCAGCGAGTGAGGGTGAGGCTATAAAAGCCAGGCAATCCGTGCATGGCGTGTCTGTAAAATGCTTGCATGAATGGGAAACCCATGTACAGCACAGATGTGACAGACATATGTCTTTTCACAACATTAAAGCATGTGAAAGAGCTCTTGTCAGCAAGCTGCGGCAATAGTCTAGTAGATAGCAAGTTGGACTACAGATCTTACTGTCTTGAATTTGATTCCCTTCAGGGTAGTCTAATTTAAATCACCTTGATTTAAATCACAGATTTAAATTGTGATTTAAATCAACATATTTAATTTTTTGGAAAAAGGACAAAAATGTTTCAATTTTTAATTTTCTTTTACTGATTGCTCAATGGCGCACCAGGCGGGGCAGTCCCCTGGCACTCGTGGAGGCCTGGCCCAGTGACTTCAATATCTGGGTGAAAGGAAGTATGCACGGGGTGACTGGAAAAGTGGTCTTTCTTGGCCGATGTTGAATGGTGGGTGGTACTCTTTGATGTTGCCAGGGGAAAGCTGCCTGGAACGCTGGATGAATTCCTCTGGGCCACGTAAGGTGAAGGGTGTCGCATACTTCACAATGATGTTAGGATGGACCTAGACGACGTCTGATGGGGTACTCTCTCCGGAGTCTTGGCTGGCTCGCCAGGCCAGCAATTGACCATGGAGACAAGGTCTTTGCCAGATCCCAGCTGTGTCCTTGCTTGGGTCTTCCACAGTCGATCACAGAGCTTCCCTGTCAGCTCCATGGGGCCGAACAAACCAGGGGGCTGGCCAGGTCCTAGCTGTTACCCCCGGATGATCGCAAGCAGCGTTTTAGCTAGCGAGCAGTGCAGCCGTGTTTTGCACAGCCAGTTTTGTGAAATTAAGGCCCATTTTTTCAAGCACAGCCTGGCGGTGCAAATCAAGCCATGCAATATTTAATTCAAGGCTTGTGTAATCTAGATCCAAAAAAAATGTGGAAATAAGTTCTGAGCTAAAATTCAGTCTTTTCCCATGGTTTTTTTCATGCCATCTACCAAGTATAAATAAAAAGTATTTATTTTTGTTTGCTTATCACATAATAATCTGGATGTACTGTCCTGCAAGGAAAAAGGCACAAAAACGTTTGTCCAGTACTGACCTTGAAAACGGAGTGGTTATGAGAAATCTGTTCAAAGGTGTCATTATTCACTTCTTTGTTGCAGGGCTGTTTAATCATGCTACATGTATATAAAACAACAATTGAAGACAGTTTTACAATTAAATTTTTTTTCTTCTAAAAGCTGTTTTTTTTGTTCGAAAAGGCAAAACTCTCTTGAAAAAATGTCAGAAATTCATCAGAGACCACCAGAGAGCATCTAAAATAGCCAGAGCTTCCAGGGCCCTTACGCAGGCCCTGGATCCTTGCCATAAGGGACTTCGTGCTGAGCGCTCGTGTTGCGTGCTTCACACACAAATTTGGGACTGTAACAAGATTGCACTCCCTGCTTTTCATTTTGCACTCCTACTTTTCAAATCCTAGCTGAAACACTGATGGCAAGGCCTTTTCCTTGTCCTGGTAGCCGAAGAAGACAGGGGATTATGACAGATCCCGAAAGCGACCCCTGAGTTCAACCGGCTAAGGCCTCTAATTTATTGGTAGGGTAGACACAGGTGTAGCTCAAACGAACCTCGTGCCAACAGCGGTAAACACCTGCAGGGTGTGCATGCAAGAAAACTGGAGAAAAGAAAACAAACTATACACAAAAAGAAGACACTTATCAATAAATGGATGAAATCAATGTAATACTTCATTTACAAAGGAAGGAAAGGTGATCAAATTGACACAGAACCGTGTAGTGAAAACAGAAGTTCGATAAATCAACAACAACTCAAAAGACATGTCTGTTATGTAACGGCGCTGAGAAAAGAAGGACGATCATGGCGGCGAGGCCACGTTGCATTGTGGGAGGTCAGGGTGCACAACCAGTGATCGAATCTTTTCAGCCAAAAAATAATAAGCGTGTGGGAAATTTGCACATGTAGTGACTGTTTAGGTAGGTAGAGGGCCGTAGACAATTATTTTACATCTGATGGCATCACAATTCAACGGATTGTGATGTTTTAAGCTTTTCAGCATGACAAGCACATGGGACCACAGTGCACATCAGTTTTACAGGACTTCTCTGGCTTAGAGAAGTAGGTTATGTGGGATTTCTAGGTTGAGACAGGTACATGCAGCTAAAATGGGCAACACATCTTTATATTTCATCTTACCAAGTTCAGTATATGCCCATACCTGTTTCAACACAAGCAATGTCAATAGCCAGATCCTCTGAAGCAGATGCAAGCATCTTTCCATCATGGCTGAAGCTTAATGTTCTCACAGGCCAATCCAGTCTAAGAAAAGAAATACACAAGATGATAATATTAACAACACAAGAAATTGGTGCATGTGATTAAAGGATTCCAAGCACACTGTTGTTGTGGGGACACAATTATTATAAGCACAAATTTGTTATGGGACAAATATTTGCTTCAACAACTTGGTCCTCTAACAAATTTTACCACATCTTTGGGAATACACAAACAAACAACTTTGTTTTACTGTGATCATAAATAGTTTTTATTGGTCACGAACTGATCACATGCATGTATCCTCTTGCTTTAATGAAATCTATAACCATGGTTCAAGAATTTTGCCAGTAGCAGACCTCCTGACATTGGCTATCAAGAATTCAGAATTCTTTTCCTCAAAATTTAGAATTGTTCATTAACATTCAGAATATTATACCTAACACAAGCCAATGAAAAACAATGGCTGGTACAGGTATTCTTGAAATTTGTGTCGCTGCAATACATTCACATGAGGAACAACTGTACATGATGTCACAGGAATACAGCCTACTGGACATGTGACATATTCAACACTGGCACTTGTTGTATTTCACATGTCAATAACAATACATTTGGGCACTGGTGTCAGAATCCGTCATGTCAGCTTACCATGAACAAGGAAAAATCAGGGCTGCATTGTGCAAGAGTTAAGTCTGCATCCATGATGATATAAAGTACTACACGCACTCGGTAATTCCATAAAATGTTGATTTTCACAAGAATGAATAGTCAGCAATACTTTTTCATCTCTTGCATGTGCTGATTCAGTGCAAAATTAGTGACAAATTCACCACAGGGTGCTTGAACACTTGACATAATCATGGTAAATTTCACAACAGTGCTTAGTTCTAGGTTCAAAAACCTTCTTAGCTGTACATGTAGTTCCTTGTAAAACCAGGCGCTGCACAACACATACAGTGTTAGTTACATGTACAATGTAGCTTGTCGATAGTGGGTGTTTTGTCCAAGAACGACTTTGGTATCAGGTCTATGATCACGTCCATCTCATGACTGGTAGGTGTCAAAAGAGGGCACTGCCAAGGACATGGCGTGCGCAAAGTGCACTGCACTGACTGTTCGGATAAGTCAGATAAGTCATGTAATGGTACATGCACAAGATTACATGGCCAGTTTCTGGTAATACATAGGCATGTCAAAATTGCAATTTGGCAGAAATGTTAGGGCAAAATCGGAATGGTGGAAATGATGGGGGAGCCCGTGGCCACCATCATATTCAAGTACAGCTAAATATCCGTCATCTCCATGGTAAATCTCTAGCCACTAACATATCCATAAATTTCATGTTTAATGATGCAAAGAACCAAAACTACCCATGGCACAAAAGAAAGGAAAAGGTTGTTGCTAAATTTAAAATTTGAGGCCGACTATGATTGCAGCTATCAGAGATCAGGTAAAGCAACCATGGGCCAACCATGCGTGAATGTGTCACAAAGAATAACCGTGCATGTCCATAATTTCCAAATTTTTTTTGGAAAAGATATCTGAAAATGAAACCGTCAAGAACAGGCATCATGCAAGCAATAGAAAAACCTCATTAGGAAAAACTACTTATGAAATGAACATACTCCCCCCCAACTGGCCACTGACCCAACTGTATCCCACACAGTTGGGGCACTCCAAATTTTGTCAACACAGCAGTGACCTTCTTTGTCAGAGGGCAAAGTCTGATCCAGAGTGGGGAGGACGGGAAGGCGTTGACTGTTTGGGTAAGTATTCGCTAGCAGACTCGACCCACACTGCTGTGGGACAGGAGTCCACTGCGCTCATCCCACCCAAACATTCACTGTATTTGCAGAGTAGAACTGTACTCTAGAGGAGGGTTAGCAAGGATGCACTAAAATGAGGACAACCATGTGGAATGATGAGGACTCATCGAAGAAAGGAGGAGGCCAATAGTTAGAGCTGTAGGTGGCTCACCCAGTATGGGTCCTTACGGTTTCAGTGAAGAGGCTAGTATTGTCTTGAGATGAAAGAATTCATCACAAGACTTTATTGAGGTAGCATGAGGTGAATGATGATAGTGTGTCATGAAGCCATTGTTTAAGTGTCTTTACTTTACTGAGTGACTTGTGCAAGTTTAGTTTTGCACAGCTTGGTTGGTCATAGTCGTCGGTCCAGTAGTCACGGTTACAAAAAAAGGGTCAAAGGTGCACTGTGGCAGGAAAATGGTCAATTGGTTTTCTGGTCCTGGGGGTTTCTGGGATTGTCGTCGTCTCTTGGGTCCATTGTTTCACTTGAGCATTGTAGATTGCTGTTGTGCAGGGCAGAGTGTTATTGTTTCCGACACAGAGCGTTGGCTGATTCGGGCATAGCCAAGATTTTGCCAGAGTGTTTTTCAAACCTAGGCCGATCCTTTGCAGGCCGATCCTTGCTGTGACGGTTTGAACCAATTTCTTATTCCATTGTGCAGTTGCAAAAGCTGCATATTCTGTAATTTGTATGCTGTGAAGGACATTGCACAGGCGCCTTTCCAATCAGCCCATAAGCAGTAAAGTGTCGAGATGACTGTAAGCAATTATATTTCATTTATTGAATCATTGTAAATATTTGCATTTCCTGAATGATAACATCATCATCATTGAAAATTTCTTGTGAATAATTGGTTGAGTTTATATGAGCATAGTGAATTATTTCCTCGATCTGATTTTGATGATGGAAATTGAGTTGAACAAGATATGGTATGCTATTTCCTTGTACATGTAGCTCTAGACGAGTTTGTCATTTGTCATTTGTATAGAAAGTGGGCTATGAACATACTTGGATTAATATTATAAATTACGAATTTGAATATTGTAATTCCTTCTATCGACAACTTGAAACATACATTATGTGAAACTTATAACACTTATTAGTGCATTGCTTAACGTAGAATTGAATCAGGCACTCAATGTGAAATGATTTACATAGATGGCCAACTGATGATGGTTAAAGTCACCAGCGGTTCCCTAGCCCACACTTGCAGTGGAAGACTAGACGAGTCTAGGAGTGCCCTTCCTTTGGCTTGGTGCAGTTATCCGAAACACACAGAGACCACGCCTTGTTTAAGGCCACAGCTTAGTGACATACGTTGGGCTTCCCAAAGAATGTGTTTCAGCCAGGTGACAGGTGGGAGAGATATGAACTAAACTGTGCGATACATACTGTGCACACATGCTGAATCCTAAGTAGGAATTGTGACAGGTGGGAGTATTATGATCTGAACTGTGAGGCTGTGCATAATTGCTGAATTTTAAAGACTAAAATGTGAAAAGAGACCATCCACATTACTGAATAGTAAACAATTGCTCCCATAACGTACGTATACCTGCCACGTTTATATTTGTAAACTTATTTAATTCAGTGTTAAGTGTTAAAAGATGGCGCTGATCGTGGCGACACGGTTCCAAGCTCTGCTGTTTTTTTTGCTGTGTTTTTGGTGTTCTGGCGGCAGGGAACAGCTTTTACCTACAGTTATAGTAGAGATGAGTTATTGCGCCTTCATTTTGCATCTGGTGAGCTTAATTCTGGTCAAATACAGAGACTAAATTTAATTGAAAGAATCCTACCACCTAGGTCCCCTGACAGCCAGGAGATTTACCGTAGGCGGCGGGGTAGATGTAGGAGAGGGGGATTGCAAGTCAAGTTACGTTCACGTGGGACCAAACTACCTCTGCCCAGTATCTACCTTGCCAATGCACAGTCTGTACAACACGAAATGGATGAGCTTTTAGCCTTAATGGATGCCAGGAGGGATTTTGGGGATTGTAATATATTTTGTTTTACGGAAATCTGGCTGGGCGACAGCATACTGGACTCTGCCATTAGTGCCCCTGGATTTGTGTTCTTTCGAGCGGATCGAGTTTTTGAGGCGGTGAATAAAGCTAAGGGTGGTGGTGTGGGCCTTTTAGTCAATAGGTCATGGTGCAGCGATTGTAAGGTATAGTCTCGGACCTGTACCTCAGATTTAGAAACTCTTACAGTCCATTGTCGTCCTTTTTACTTGCCAAGGGAATTTTCTTCTATTGTAATTACTGTTACGTACATTCCACCTGCGAAACAAAAGGACAATCACTTGACTTCAATACCTTTTGTGGCCGGTGACTTTAATCAGGCATCGTTTAAGAAAGCTAAACCAAGCTTTTCTCAACATGTCGCCATGCCCACCCGTGAAGAGGCTATATTGATCATGTTTATACTCAAATTAAGAGGGTTTATAGGTCCCTTCGGCCTGCACCGTTGGGGGCTTCTGACCATGCGATGATCTATATGTGCCCCGTCTACAAGACCCAGTTTAAATGTGTCAGTGAAACAACGTTTAAGGACTGGTTGCGGTTTTTCTTGCGCTCATGGCAAGCGATTTTTAGTCTATTTTTTTTCTGTTTTAGTTTTAGCCATCCTTACTACTTTTTAGCGTTGGATGTATTTTAATTAATTCAAGTACTTGTTGGATCGCGTATTCTGCTTTTTAAGCCGTTTTTTGCTGAATTTGAAAAAGACTTTGTTTTTAACTTTGAATGTGTACCTCCTGCCATCTTGGATTTTTACTCAGTGGTCTACGTGTAAATTTCCAGTACTGCATCATCGGTGTTCTCTACTGTTTTCATTGTGTGAGTGGTATTCAAAATGTCATCGCTAAGGACATATTGGACCATGCAACTTCTGACTGTGATTTCTGTTCGCGTCAGAATGTCTACTCGGGACCCAGAAGTGTTCCAACCTACCAATCCGTTCGTGAAAGTGCATTGGACAGCTCAACTGAACCACAACGCTGCCTCTGAGGTGAACCCGGTGAGCTCGTTCTATTGTTCTTCTCACTACACCAGACCTAGAATATTAAAACCCACTTGTTGACTGCAAGAACCTAACTCAGTTTTGTCTTATCGTTCTCCTGGCTGGAGATATTGAAATGAATCCAGGTCCCAAACCACTGAAGTATCGTTGTCAGGTATGCCAGAAAGCTGCTAAATGGGGTCAAAAAGCAATTGAATGTGGCCAGTGTAATGGCTGGTTTCATGTTGGTTGCCTTAAGATGAATGAACAGTTGTACAACATTTTAAGAGACCACCATCATATTCCTGAACGTGCCTACAGTGTAATTTGCCAAATTTTTCAACTTCACTTTTCGAAAGTCTACAGGGTTTTGACGTATCTAATAGTTACGGTGTTCTGAACAGTTTGGAAGCAGGGAGCACTTTTACTGACATGTCTTTTGATAGCGTCCATTCTGGTTCATCTTTGGGTGAGCTGATCTATTTCTCTAGCCCTAAAAGCCAAAGGAAACAACCACATAGGAAATTACCTTAGCATAAACAGCGTAGTACCAGTTTGAAGATTATTAACATCTATTGCCGCAGTGTCAAAAATAAGGTTCCAAATTTTGAAGCTTTGCTTGCTTCTGAAGACCCGGATGTGGTTCTTGGAACTGAGTCATGGCTAAATAACACCATAGCCTTGGGAGAAGTTTTTCCATCCAATTATGATGTGTTCTGGAAGGACCGTAACAGCCAGGGTGGTGGTGGAGTGTTTATTGCCGTCAGAAATAACCTCATTGCTTCTGTTGACAAAGGCTTACAGACTGATTGTGAACGTATCTGGATTACAATTAGTGTTAATGGTCTTTCCCAAATTTATATTGGGGCTTATTATAGACCACCTTCTTCTGATATTGACTATGCCAAGGAGCTTGATAAGTCACTTGCCAAAATTCCATCAAATGCCAGTGTTTGGCTCCTGGGGGACTTCAACTTACCAGATGTTGACTGGGAGTCTGTTGCTTTTAAGCCACGAGGTCAATATCCTGCTATCAGTAAACACACGATCGATACCTTTAATGACCACAACTTGCATCAATTGGTGAGAGAGCCCACCCGAGATCAGAACATCCTTGTTCTGTGCCTTACTAGCACACCTGCCGCAGCCGATTATGTTCGTGTATGCATGGGGTTAAGTGATCATGATATGGTCACTGTGGGTGCTATCCTTAAACCAAAGATCACCAGACCTCCGAGACGCAGAGTTTTCCTTTACAACAGAGGGAATTTTACTGGGATAAATGCCGACATGACCAAGTTTAACTCTGACCTGGATGAGAATGTTGTTAGTACCAACTCAATTGATGACCTGTGTATCTTATTCAAAACAGCACTCTCAGCGTCTATTGAGAAAAACGTCCCTGCCAGATTGACTTCCAGTTATATCTCACATCCATGGATAAAAAGCTCCATCAACAGAGAAGTGAACAGGAAGAAACGCCTCTATAACAGGGCCAAAAGAGTTGGTTCTGCTGACTACTGGTCTAAATTCAAGAAGCTTCGTCGAGACGTTGATGGAAAGATTAGAAGAGCTTATAATTCTTATATTAGAGATGTTATTGGTGTCAGCTTGAAAACAGATAATTCCAAACCTTTTTGAAGGTTTATTAAGTCTAGAAGGAAAGAAGTTTCAGGTGTGTCACCTTTACAAGTTGGCGGCAAGGTTCTTTCCAGTGCTAAGGGAAAGGCTGAGGCTCTTAACCACCAATTTTGCTCTGTCTTTACCAAAATGAGGCTGACAGACTTCCCTCACCTAGGACATAGCAGTACTCCTGACATCTCCAATTTATGTATCACTACTGATGGTATAGAGAAACTTCTTGCTGAGCTCAATCCTAGCGAGGCTGCTGGCCCAGATGAAATCACAGCGTGTGTTTTGAAGGCTTGCTCAACCAGTATTGCTCCCATACTACAGAAATTTTTTCAGAAGTCTGTTTCAACTAGTGCTCTTCCTAGAGATTGGCTGAAGGCCAACATCACACCTATCTACAAGAAAAGTGACCATGCCAACCCTGCAAATTACCGTCCGGTTTCATTGACGTCAATCGTCTGCAAGCTGCTTGAACACATAATTCATAGCCACATCATGAGTCATTTTAAGAAGTTTGGGATCTTAGCCGATCAACAGCATGGCTTCCGGAAAGGAAGATCCTGTGAAACCCAGCTCTCTGCCCTTGTAAATGATCTTCACAGTATTCTAGACAACCGTGGCCAAGCCGACTTCATTATAATGGATTTTAGCAAGGCGTTTGACACCGTTCCCCAAAGTAGACTTCTTGCTAAGCTCCTTCACGTTGGCATTCGGAATAACATCCACTCCTGGATTGAATCCTTCCTCACCAGGTGCCATTAGAGGGTTGTTGTGGACGGCGAAGCCTCCATAGGATCTCCAGTTGAGTCCGAAGTCCCCCAGGGTAAGGTGTTGGTATTCTTGGTCTACATCAACGAACTACCTAACAACATATCATTGAGTGTCAGGCTATTCGCTGATGATTGTATAGTATACCGGTAGATCAAGACCAGAAAGGATGCCAGCATCCTCCAGAATGATGTTAATCAGCTTTGCAATTGGGAATCTACCTGGCAGATGGGGTTTAACCATAATAAATGTTTTTCCATGAGAGTCACCCACAAGCGAAATCCTCTCAGGAACCGATATAGTATGGGGGAGAGTCTTCTTGAGAAGGTCGGTCATTATCCATATTTGGGGGTCGAACTCACATCCGATTTGACCTGGGCTAAGCTCAAATTGCCGCTAAAGCAAACAGGACCTTGGGACTACTTAGAAGAAACCTTTCTTGTTGTGACAGAGTCACAAAAGATATTGCTTATAAAGCCTTAGTTCGACCACTCCTGGAATATTATCAGACGATATGGGATCCACACCAGAAAAGCAACATTGACACTCTTGACAAAGTACAACAATGTGCTGGTAGGTTTATTTTCAACGATTACTCACAAACCTCCAGTGTGTCTGACATGATCTCTAAACTGGATTGGGAATCCCTCAATATTAGACGAATGAAAGCCCAACTGTGAACCTTCTATACGGTGACACATGGCCTCATCCCAAACAATATTTTTCAACTTCTATACCAACCCAACACAAATCGAGTGGCAAGACCTATTACAAGACATCATCATGGTGACCTTATCTAGAACCGTATCCGGGCAAACAAAAATAGCTATCTTCACTCATTGTACCCTTGGATGATTCCAGAATGGAATTGTCTACCAAACCACGTCAGATGTTCTGCGACTCTTGGCGCTTTCAAGACCGAGATTGACAGAATTGATCTTGCTGTTCTGTCCCAACAAGTTCATTTTACAAATTAATTCTTTTAGTTTCAAACGGCGTGATCTGTACAGGACAGCCAGAATGTTGGCGATTGTACAGTACCAGCAGAGGCAGAAGCAGAAACTCAATGCGAGTCAGTGGTCCTCAGAGACTATTCAACACCTGCAAGCCTGTTTTGACTGTACTAAGTGGGACTTTTTTGGGGGGAATCGTCTAATAGCATAGATGAGTGCACAGACGTGGTGACATCATATATCACCTTTTGTGAGGAGTTGTGCATCCCAATTAAGACTGTGGCCAGGTATTCCAACCAAAGGCCCTGGTTCCGTGACTCACTGCGTAAGAAATTCCAGAGCCAGAGAATCAGCCTTCCAGTCAGGGGATAAAGTCAAGTTCAAGGCTGCTAAGTATGAGCTGAGGAAGGCGGTGAAAGTTGCCAAACGTGATTACCGGTCTCGCCTAGAGGAAAACTTGCAGGGGGAGGATGTTCGCAGACAAAGGAGCAGCATACGAAAGATCACTATTTATAAGTCAAGTTCTGGATTTCGAATCCCTGACGAGCCCGGTCTGCCCGATCGCCTGAATCAGTTCTACTGTGGGTTTGACAAGCCCCTTGAGGATCCGGTTCATGAACTAATGACTGAACCTGATGTCACAATGCCTCACATCACAGCTAAGGACATTGCTGGGCTGAATCCCAGAAAGGCCAGTGGCCCTGATGGGATCAATCCTCGTTTGCTTAAAGTGTGCTCTGGTCAACTCAGTGAAATTTTTTTGCGAAATTTTTAACTGGTCCTTGCGTACATGTCATATTCCAACAGTTTTTAAATTTTTGAGAATATTGTGCCCATACCCAAAAAGAATGTTATTTCGTCACTTCATGATTATCGTCCTGTTGCACTTACTTCAGTTATTATGAAATGTTTTGAATATTTAGTTCTCAATTTTATGAAATCTGTTTTGCCGAAATCTATGGACCCACAACAGTTTGCTTACCGGTGTAAGAGGTCATGTGATGATGCTGTGTCATTTATACTTTACCATGTTTTTCGTCATCTTGATATTAGCGAACTGTCTTATGTTCGATGATTATTCATTGATTTTACTTCTGCTTTTAACACCATTCTACCTCATAAGTTGTTAGGTAAATTAGTAAATTTAAATATTTTGCCTCGTGCCCTGTACTACTGGATATTTGAATTTTCGACGGCTAGGCCTCAGCGAGTAAGAATTAGTAATAATTTTTCTGTAACGAAGTTATTGAATACTGGAGCCCCACAGGCTTGTGTCTTGAGTCCATTGTTATATTCACTGATGACGCATGATTGCATTTCAATTGGTAATAATATAGTAACTAAGTTTGCTGATGACACGACTATAGTGGGCCTGATTCGACACAGTGACAAAAGTGACTATCGCCGTCAGGTTGGGGAGTTCGTGGGGTGGTGCTCAGAGAACAACCTTGAGTTGAACGTTGTTAAGACCAAGGAGATAATAGTTGATTTTCGTCGGAACAAAACTTTGATTTCTCCAGTGTTTATTGATTCTTCAGAGGTCAAAAGAGTCAATGTTTTTTAAGTTCCTGGGCATTCACCTCGTGAGCGACCTGACATGGTCGGCACAAGTTAACTACTGCGTGAAAAAGGCCCAGCAGCGGCTCTTCTTCCTGCGTCAGATGAAGAGCTTTGGCTTTGGACAGCGTGTGCTGGTTGATTTTTACCGGTCGGTGGTTGAGAGCATTCTTACCCACTCCATCACGGTTTGGTAAAGTGGAACCCCGATGGCCAAGCAGACACTCTTACAGCGGGTTGTGAAGACGGCGTCCAGGATTGTTGGTCAGCCGCTGCCGTCAGTGGATGAAATCTATGTGACAAGGCTATGAAAGAGGGCCGTGGCAATTGCAATGGACATGTCGCACCCGGGCAATGCTCTGTTCCAATTGCTCCCCTCTGGAAGACGGTACAGAGCTGTAGCCGCCAAAACTAAAAGAGTGATCGGTGGTTTTTATCCTAGTACTGTGCGGGAGCTAAACAACTCATTGTAGTTACATGTATTGTGGTGTTTTAATGTTAAATGTATATTCTTAATGTATTTTGCTATATATATATGTATTTGTGTTTTTTGGGTTTTTGTTTAGCAGAGCAAGGACCACTTAATTTCCACCACGTACATTATTTTATATGAGTGGTGAATAAACTATGTAATGTTCAGTATTAGCATCATCAGTGACGAACGAGTGTCTAATAAACAATTTTGTTAATTTCCCAGCAATGTTTAGTGTTACATGTATTGATTAACTCAATGCCAATTTAGTCGCGACACAAAGTGGGTATTAATATTAAACTCATTGCCTTTCTTAAGACAGCGTGCACCTGTCAGTTTTTTTACCTTGAATTGTGATTTGTGTCAAGGAAATAAATTGTAAATATATTTTTTTATTTTTCTATTTGACCTGATTACTGCGAATTTTCTTTCTCTGGCAATGCTCCGTGAACTTGTGCAAGTTTTCCCTTTCCACATAGGAAAATCAATTGTTATTGATACCATTATACCAGATCCTAGGTACGACGTTAAACTGCATCCGGGGTAGTGGCGGCGAGGTCGTGGGTGGGGCCAGTCAGCCCCAACTGGCCTCCATGAAGTGCCTGCAGAAGACCATTGAACCCTCACTCTTTGGCAGTGGGAAGAGATGTGTTTGCTCTGGACGATATCCAGGTTATGAAGATACCGGCCAGCAAACGGGTGCCTGGCAGAAGACCTCGGCGTTCTGAGGCAGCAGCACGGACCACAAACCCAAGTGAGCTGAGGAAGCTCCAGCTGTATGACCCACTGCCGTCTGCTGGACTCAGGCCTTCTCAGCCCAGAGAGACTGGCTCATTTCATTTTGCACAAGGCTCATTGGTCTTTAAACATATTGTGCAAGTCCAACGGCGATGGGAGTTTTCTACGACGGTGGCACGCCCGAGAAGCTGGAAGCTACTAGCTGGACTCCTCCACGTTTGGCGGGTCATGATGTGATGGCTGAGTGATGGCATGGAGACTGAATCAACCAAGCCAAAGTCCTGCGACGTCCTGCATGAGCAACCAGGCAGCCTTATCTAGGGACAGCACTGGCTGCCTCCATGGAGGGAGCCCCCAATAAAAGGGTGGGGTAAACAAAGCCTCTTTGGCACTGTCCTGGCCATCAAGGAAAACCGTCAACATGTTGCATCAATGGCACTGACATTGAGCTGCTGAAATGTACGGACAATGCTGGATTGTGACGACTTGGGTAGGCCAAAACGACAGTTGGCGATCATTGATTGGGAACTGCACTGATACCATGTTAGCGTGGCTGCCCTGTCTGAAACCCGACTGAAAAGTCATGGACAGCTCACAGAGCAGCACTACATGTTTTTCTGGTCGGGCAGTGACCTACATCAAGCCGAAGTTGCATGTGCTACACATAAGGATATGCAAACAAGATTAACGACAGTTCTGACAGCGCCATACAACCGTCTCTCCAGAGTTCACATCAGACTGGCTGAAAAACGATTCCTGACTTTAGTGGCTGTATATGCCCCGACTATGACTTACAATGATGCCACGAGGGCGAATTTCTACTAGGACCTCAGATGTGTACTTAACCACTACC
>NW_019091648.1:139879-163834 GCF_001949145.1 Acanthaster planci
AATTAAAGTAATAGCTATTATTCTTAGAAAAAGGCATCCAAACTTCCAAAGTAAAATATCCAGGCACACGCAACCAGTAACATATCATTGTTATAAGTAAATGTACGTGTATATCCCTTACTCGTAGCGGGGTACAACTTGTCCTGGGTGCTGAATGAGGGCACAAAACTAATAATTTAATAAACAATATGTTTCAATATGCAAACTGCAAAACTGTTCAATTAAATACTTCAAGCAAGCTAAAGGGAGGGGGGGTTCAGGTTTAAAAAGAGACTGGGGATTTCATCTATGTCGTTGAATTTGCAACTGGCATGCATAATGTACAAGGTCTCATCCGGTGATTTTTGCCATGCTAAACCGACTATTTCGGTTAACTCAAACATTATTTTGAATTTTTGATTTGTCATTGTACAAACACAGGACAATGATGATATGTACAAGAATGGTGGAAGAATAGCAGGTACTGGTTAGAACTTAATTATGCATAAAATATGAACGAAAACAGAACAACAGCACTTAAGAAATTTCGGAGACTTGCACAAAAATTGCCCAATCAAAGTAATATGATTCAAGATGCATTGTCATGAAGGAATGTGAGAATGCCAATGTTTTTGGGTTTGAGGAGGGACCGCTTTGCATTCACAAAGTTGGAAGCCACGCTGAAAAGAAGCTCCGACAGCACACTTGCCCCAGGCACGCAAAGGTGCTTTCTGGCCAACACGCTCAGCGAGGAGTAACGGTGGCTGTTCATTTGCCACCATCGAAGTGGGTCGTCATCAGCAGACAGCTTCCCTTCCGCCAAGTAGCGCTCCACCTTTTGTTCGGCAACATACTCAGGAGATTTGTGTGCCGCTGCCGAATTGGCATCCTCGTCATCGCCGAACGTGTCTTGAAGCAATGCGGCCAAAGTTTTGCATTTTTTGGGTTCGGGCTCCTCTGGGCTCGTTCCCACATTCTCCTCTGAATCGCTGGGCCCTGCTTCGTGTTGGGCAATCAATGCGGGCACGTGACGCTTGGCCAAGTCTATGACCCTCTCTTTTGCTGCTGCGTCTGGCAGAAAGGCAAGGCGTTTGTACCTCCCATCTAGAAAACTTGACAAGAGCAAAAATTGCGAATATCAAGGTCACCGTAGAAGTTGGAGATGATTTCTCGGATGTCTTCGTGCTTTTTATCGAGCACTCCTTCGATGTATCTGATAGCAGGTAAGACTCCAGACAGTGTGACGGAAGTCTCCCCTGAAAATAGCTTGGTAACCTTTTTCATTGGCTCTAGAATTTGAATAAGGTTTTCGACGATTGTGACCTCTTTATCGGAAAGATCATGATCTTTCCGCTTTGAGGCCACAAGCATATTGCATATAGGTTGTTGCTGCTCAACGATTCTTGTTAGCAAATCGTAGGTTGAGCCCCATCGTGTCTCCACGTCCCGAATAAGCTTGTGAGACGGGAAATCCAGCGCTTCCTGTGCCTCAGTCAGCCCGTACTTGGCCTTGGCAGAACGTCTGACACCACTCCACTAGCTTGGAGCACCTTTCCAATGTTGTGTGAATACCACGGCAAGATAATCCAGCTTTTACTACAAGGTTTAGAGTATGCCCGAAACATGGGACATTGGTGACTACCATCACTTCACGCACGGCCTTAGTGATGTTTGACGCATTGTCAGTCACGATGGCCGCAATTTTTGGTTTAGGGAGATGCCAGTCATCGATGATGGTTTCCAGTTTCTCGGCGATATGGGCATTGTCGTGAGGTGGAGGGAGTTCGGTGTTCTCGATGGTGAAGCGACCCAAATTCCAGTCGGGGGAGATGAAGTGTGCTGTCACACCGATATACTGATCGGATGCCCGGCTTGTCCACATGTCCATTGTCAGTGCTACAGACTGCGCTTCGACGAGAGCGGTTAAGACTGTGTCAGCCTTGATCTTGTCGTACAGCTGTGGGATGAGGGCTGACGAAAATGTCTTCCTCGGCGGCAGGGTATATCTCGGGTCGAACGCTTGCAGCATCTCCTGAAAGCCTTTTTCTTCTACCGTGTAGAGCGGTTTCATACCCCGGACCAAGAAATTGATGACACTCTTAGTCAACTGCTTGTGTCGTGTTGAAGATGTACTGTACGGCGTTTCTGATCGCACATTACCCTGTAGTTTAGTAATAAAAAAATATTGTTTGAACTGTTTAAGGAGTCCAAAGGGCGGGCAAAGAACCGAAGTAAAATATATCATCCACAGAACTTCGTTTCGTAAGAGTGGTGCTGGGCGTATAGTATACTCAAACTCACAGGTGACGTAGTTTGCACTTTGCACTTTCACTGACCGCATTAAAAAATCAAACAGCACATTCATACTACACAACGATACTATACAGAAAGTTTATGTTTCACTTCGTAAGCTCTACAGTTTTAAAGCTTATTTTTCATCAGTTTCCAGAATAAGTAGGCAGATTTGGCTAATTGACAACTGGGCATGATGCTGTTGCAGTAGCCTACAGCTTGATGTTTTAAAATTCAATGCAATTCCCGCATTGACCCATTCAAGGCAAAGACACCGAAAAAGGTCGCACCAAATATTTTTGGGAAACAAAAACACTTTCGGTGATCAATTTTCACAGTAAATGATTCAAATGTACACTTACCAATATTGACTGCCATTGAAGTTCTTTCGGCTTTGAGGAAGAGGGTCTACAACTCTGGGAAGTCTCTGCAGACTTAGATCGACTCGGAGACGCTGATGTTGCTGTAGTCGAATGACTCGTATCAAGAGTACGCCACTCTCTCGTATGAATTGACTTCAGGTGTTTGTGCATCACCGAAGTACCCGAGCCATAAGGCAACTTCTTGCCGCACAAAGCACAGACAACTTTGCTCGCATTAAGCACTTCACCTGGCTTTTCGGGGTCTTGTTCAAACCCAAAGAAATTCCAAACTGGGGCTGAAGCCCCTCTCTTTGGTAGAAGATTTTTCTGCTGAAGCAGATTTGCCATTGCGTTGCCTACACCGACCGACTTAAATTTTTCTGCAGCAATTTTTCTCGGGTATGACTGAAGAATGATCCTCATGTGGAAATGACCAAGGCGTTCTGTTTACACTTTCTGGAAGTATTTAGCGGCGGTTTCTTTTGGATCTGCTACACAAAAACTTCAAGGCAAACGAATCCGGCAGCATGAGCAGTTCGAGTTACAGATATGTTTTTGTACATCAAAGCCTATTCTTTCGGCGGGGAATTAATTATTCTTCGAGTTAAGCAGAGTTTCAAGTTAACTGACTTTGAGTTATCGAGATTTTACTGTACATCTTCAGTTTTATTTCTTTAGCTGGCGAATGGGGATTTATGTGAGATGCAGCCAGCAAAATGTCCGGACTGTCAGAAAATCATCAAAGTCAGACCATGGCACCTAGAAAGGCCAAACATTTATTTTTTACCACAAATGGCTGTCATTTATTACAGCTGTCAATGTGTGGATCCAGTCAACACAACAGCGGTAGATAGGAAAAGCCAGGAAATCTGATTCCTGGGAATCAGGTGGGCCTGTACATTTTTGAAAGAACAGTGGTTATTAAGATTTGCCACTGGGTCACGTGTCAGCAGTATGTTAAACATTCTGACCATTTCTTTCATTAAC
Organism: Acanthaster planci; assembly: GCF_001949145.1. Next base: position 143,500 of record NW_019091648.1, read on the forward strand.
GAATGTATCCACTTATCAACGGCAGAAAGTGTTTGCACCATGGACAACTCGTACTTAGAAGAAATAGCCACTGAGTGTTGGGACACCACACCTTCTCCACAATGTTCACTCTTAACAACATGACCAATGTCACACTCAGCTGAAGCTGCATGGCCCTGATCTGGTTCAGCTAAGTGGGGCCAAGTTCGATTGTCAGAATCCGATGACACATCTAGTAGACTGACACACCTTCTCAAGGGAGTCAGCCAGGTTTTCCTTCCAGCTCCGTTGTGTGTCAGACAATCTGGCATCCACCCAGGCTAGTCCCGTAAAATGGGAGTTATCCAAGTTTTCTCGGGCAGAATTGTTGGGGGTCCAGGGAGTGTCTTGTCATCCCCAGAGTGGCCCTTTTTTCTGCTACGTACCTTGGAGGGGCCAGAGACTGGAGACCAAGGGAGTGCAGCTCCAGACCCAGCATGGTGTGAACTCTTATTTCTTTGTTTACCGGGAGTAGAGGCTGGAGGCCTTAAGGGTTCAGCCCTATTCCCTGATTCCGATGTGCCACAGGCCCAGAAAGCATGTCTCCAGTACATGGGCAGCCCTCTCCAGATGAGCATCTCAACTTGACTCTAAAACATCTATTGTTAGTGATGCTGTTGGAAAGGGCCATGGAAATGAGGTGTAGCAGAGAAGGTTCTGACGTGAAAGCCACCATCTGAGATGGCAATCATGGCACTTGATGAAGTAATTCACTGAAATTGGCATGGTAATAGCATCCTTCTGAGGAGAGTATTGGCAGAGTACTGTACGTGCACATGCACCAGTACATGGAGCTGGAGTGGGCACATAAAAGCATCTAACACCAGGGTAAGTTTGCTATGAAATCCAGAAGACAAAGCAAAGCCCAGGCTGGGTGGACTGTTGCAGCCACAAAGAAATGCACTTCCCAAGTGTAAAAAAAGTGTTCCAATGAGGGAGAAGCCCTACCAGTCTTCCTGTTAAGAGACGCTTTGAGAAATATTGGCTTCTATGAGGGGAACAAAGAAGACTTTTCGGCATTGTAAATAAAGCCAAGGTCTGGAGTGAGCTGTACAGTAGTGAAAAAGGGTCACTGCATTAGAAGGGCCCATGATCAACCCAGACTTCCAGGTATATACTTGTATACAAGTAAATGAATATCTGATGGAAAAGAGCTGTAGGAAGTACTTTGGTGATCCTCATGAATACTCACAGTGCTGTGGATAGGCCGACGGGAAAACACTCGTATTGATACTGTATGTCATGACCTGGTACATGTAAAGGAACTGTAGAAACTGTTTATGATTCCTATGGATGGATTATGGAGATAGGCATCAATCAGATGAAACAACATAGCCCATTAACACCGGGGAAACATTGTAAGACTGTAGCCACAGTCTTCATCCTGAAATGCTTCATCAGATGAAACCATTGAGGGGTTGAAGGTTGATGACTGGTTGCCGGTCACCAGACTGCTTTGGAGTCAGGTAGATGATCAAAGACTATGATTCTTTTCCCTTCAGAGATGCCATTTCCTTCTCCAAGGCCGGCTTGTAAAGTCTGAAAGGACTGACGAGAGAATCTGTGGTGTTGAGGGGGAGGACCGGTGAATTTGTGAACAAATTCCGAGTCAATGCCTCTACTGGTCCCAAGGCTTGTGGTACGTGAATTAGGCAGTAGTTGCTGCCCCTTTGGTCCACAGACCCTTTGTGATTTTAACCTCTTGCCGCTGGGGGCTATGGTAGTGGAGCCATAGGCTTTATATTCATGGCCGAGGTCACCGAACTCGTACAAAGGAAACAGGGCCCTGTAACAAAAGACCGTACCCCGAACAAAGACCAGGCAGCTGGGCATTACCGACATCACTCTCAAAAGTGGAGATAATCCAGCCTTGCTTTGAAACAGTAAACCATGGTTTGGGATGTTTAGAGTGAACGGATTACCACCGGGGACCACCGCAGCGATGAGCCACACAGCACCTCTGCACACTAATCTGGCCCCTATTGAAAAGAGTTCAGCATACACCGAGCCAGGTTCGTGAACAAAAGAAAGTTACAATCTGGGCTCTTTCCACAAGGCTACGGGCCTGGCTATAACACTCGGACATCAATGACGGTCACCTGTCAACTTAGAGTAGTGCCTAAAGATTACTTCATGTGGGTATAAACATCCATTAAATGAAATGGTGAATTTTTTTAAGAATTTTGAAAACAGAAAAAATGATAATTATCCTGGCCCAGCATCATCAACATTGATAACTAACCATGGCGCGAAGTGGTTAAGGGGCACTTTGATATATAGAGCGCCCCCCTGGTGGAAGGGACAAACTGAGGACTTAAGACAGACTCCAGGGGAGCTAACACAGGGTATAAGTGTAAAGTGCGATGTAAAGAGCAATGAAATGAACTTCTGCGTCTGTTGCCACTAATGTTAGTGTATCATTGGAGCAAAAGTTTACCTCAAATTTCATAACTGGTGAAATTTAATCAAAGATCTATATTCTGATTACCCACAACAAAGTTCTCATAAAATTTTACTTTGGCCAAATTTACTGATTTTTTTTCTTAAGTACAAAATAAACTCTTTTAACCACTTGCCGCCGGGGTTGCTTGTACCAGACATGTATTCTTTATACAAGTGGCCCGGGTCTCTGAAATTGGACAAAGGGAACTGGGCCTTGTAACAAAAGACCGTACTTGTAACAAAAGACCAGGCTGCAGGGAAATACCAACATTTTTTCACTCTCAATGGTGGAGATAATCCAGCCTTGTTTTGAAACAGTATACCACAGTTTGGGGCATTTAGCACAAGTGGATTACCATCGGGGACAAAAGCACTCCACTATGGCAGTGATGAGCCACACAGTACTGCCGCACCCTAATCTGACCCCCACTGAAAAGAGGTCAGCAGTGCACTGTGCCAGGTTCGTGAATAAAAGAAAATTACGTAACACCGCACAATCTGGCCTCTTTTTACAAGGCAGCAGACCTGGCCGAAATACTCCAGCATCAATAGACTCTGTCTGTCAGATTAGAGCAGAAACCAGACAGTCCTTCGTGTGGGTGTATGTGTCCAGTAAATTTTGAAAACACAACATTATCCCATTCCATCATCATCAACATTCATAAATGTCCCCGGCGCGAAGTGGTTAAAATGTAACCCAAAATAATTGTTTACAATTTATTAGATGGGTATGTTAGTGGAGGTGATATTTATTCGTCAGAATTTATCAATTTTGAATTACTTCTGAAACGTCTTTGTGAGATTTTCTGAAATTTTTGCCTAATTTCCAGACACTAACGTGTTTGAATTTTTGAAAAAATTTCCTGACACTGATATTGTTCACAAAGGTGCAAAAGCTTGTATCCTATAAAAGTAAGAGGTTTTTGCAGCATTACTATGAAGAAAGTCAAGAAAACATCAAAGTGCCTCACATACTGTAATACTCTACATGTACTAGCATTTCAACTTTTTGGACTTTAAAATCTTAATTTGCAGATGTTTGCATGGTGTGGCTTATACTCCGTGCGGCCTATATTTTGAAAGTTACGGTACATTATCCTAGTTAAAGTAAGGGAAAAATTTCAATATTTAACAAATTTCCACCATAGACATTGTACACGTTTTCTGAAAGGGAACTTGAATGCAATGATAAATTACAAAATAATTGTACAATTCAGCAAAAATAGCCTTTCTCTCTGGGGGATAGACAACATGCTTGGTTTCTTTACTTTTTTTCCAAACATAACAAAATTACACAGTACCTTGAGAAAGTCCTCAGGCAAACAAGTTCTTTGACATCCCACAAACTGGCAAGAGCATCAGCACTTCCTGTTGCAAAGTACTTTCCAGTTGGGTCAAACTCAATGCAAATACAGTTGGCAGGGTGAGCATTGAGAACGTGAAGAGATTTCAGATCAGGATAGCTGTGAAGAAAATAAATAAACATGTGCATGTTTGTGCACGTGGAGCCGAAGAACCCAAGGACATACATGAAGGCAGATTGGTAATTTGTGTCTAATGGTAATTAATTAGCGCTGCAACATTATGACGTTACTCTTTGTTTACACGTGCACTTTACTATGGCAGTGAGCTGGGATGCGATCCATCAAGCTCCCATAGAAATGTACACATGCAAACAAAGCGTGAAATCATTGTTACGCACAGACAATAAAGGTGTCATGTGAGCACACAGTAAGCAAACGTAATATGGAAGAAAAGAATTACTTTTAAGTCTCGATATTTCCAACTTTGTAGACACTACCGCTGGGCGATTATCTCAATTAATCCATTAATCGTGATTAGTTCCTCCTACTCGTTTCACTACTCGTGGATTTGCAACTAATCGATTAATCACACCAGCACGAATACATGTAGTAAATGTAGAATTATATGCGAGTAGTGATTATTATGGAGTACCGATTAAGTTACACACACTACTACACTGAACATGTACACTGTGAGAGTACAGGTGGTGACATGCCACTTTACACAATCATGATCCAGGGCACGCCTGCTGTATTTCGGCAGTCTCAACTGAGTTTAGCAGTGCCAAAATGACGTCGCGAGACTGTGGTTGCAATCAGTCAGTTAGTGATGGATTATTTATACTGCCTCACATGCTCAAACAATGAATGAAAGCTGAACAACAATGTCTGTGGGCTATACTATTGAGAAGTTTAGGGAGGTTTTTTAGAACTTCAAAGAGTGAGAATATGGAATAAAAGTAACTGAGTAATCAGAATTTTTCCCACGTTTAAAGGCAAGAACTATTTTATTCAAACAGTTTCAGACAAGCTAGCAGCTTTTTTATTTTAAAACGGAAGGAATCTGCAGTCTGTATTAGAGCCTCCACAACAAAGATTTATTACCCCTTCGCGATGGATGACAGCAGATGCCGCACCTGGAGAAAAGTCTAATTTCCGGATGTCTGTGGTAGCCGCATACCACACCTGCAACTTTTTAATTAGTGTACACGTGTAGTTACTGGGAGCTTTGCAATGAATGGAAATCTGGGGCAACAAGGAGAGTTGGTCGACCCCACGATACCCAGTAAATTGGATTTTATTCATCAGAACACCCCCTTTGTCTTTGATTGAATACCCTGGGTAATCTCCGTGGAGAGTCGTTGACTCTGCTGTCAGGGCTTTATTTTTTTTTTTCGTCCAAAAAGGAGTGTTTTCTGTAGCGCTTGGTATATATTTTCCTGGCCACTCCCCGGCGCTTCAGTTGCGTTACACAATGTCTTCCAGTGAAGAGGAAACTCTGACGGCGACTAGTGGTTCAGATTTCACGTCAGAATTTGAATATAGTTCAGAAATTGAAACTAGTGACAGCAATTCTAATGGGGAACCACCATTAGTGAGGCCCGCCAAGAAGAAGGTCAAGACTTCCTCCATTCAATGGATGGCTGATGACAACTTTCCCCGCCGACACGGCTTTCAAGGCACAGAGGATGTTCAAGTGCAAAAACTGGACGAGAACAGTCGAAATCTTCGAGCAGTTCTTCACCCCAGAGTTGACGTTGCACATTGCCAACGAGACCAACCACTATGCCGCTGAACACCCGAAAAGTCAAGCAGCAAGTCTAAGTCACATGAGAAGCTGATTTGACACAACACCAGACAGGATGTCAGTGTTCCTGTCTATGATGGTCGTCATGGGACTGATGCCGAAACCCGACTTGAAGTCCTACTGGATGAGAGACTCAATACTTGAGACTCCGTTTTTCCCTAATACCATGCCCCGTGACAGATTTATGGACTTGCTGTCCCATCTGCATTTCGTCGATAACAGCCGTGCAGATACAAATGATCGACTCTACAAGCTCCACCCAGTGATAGACGAACTGACAGGGAAGTTCAAGTCCGTCTACATTCCGTCTAGCAACATTACTACCGACGAGTCCCTTTGGAAATTCAAAGGGAGACAGAAGTTCAAACAGTACAACCCCAAGAAGCGTGCGAGGTTTGGCATCAAGGTGTATCGAGTCTGCCAGAGCACGGGAGTTGCCGCTGGATACACCTGGAACTTCAAGGTTTACACCGGTCATGACCAGACTATTTAACTGGCAAGTACGAAAAACGTACTTGACTTGAACGGCGATCTTCTTGGCAAAGGGTACACCATTTTCCTGGACAACTGATTCAGCAACCCTAAACTGTACCTGAGACTAAACGACCACAAGACGAATGTCGTCCAGACTTGCCCAAGGACTAGTGCCCCTTGAAACTCGAGAGAAGTGATATTGTTTACCACTCTTGCAACCAGGGCTTGCTCGCCTTGGTCTGGCAAGACAAAAAGGATGTCCGTATGCTGTCCACGATGCCTACAGCCAAGATGGCCAACACCGGAAAGGGGAACCGCAACGGCATCGCTTTGGGAAAACTAAGGTGTGTACTCAACTACAATGACGGGATGAAGGGTGTGGACATTGCAGACCAGCTGGCATCGTCGCACCATTCAGTAAGAAAATCAATCAAATGGTATAAGAAAGGGTTCTTATTTTTGCTTCATGTTGCACTTGTGAACTCTTATCTTGTGTATGAGGAAATTGGTGGCACCGACAGTTTTTTGACATTTAGACACATGTTGGTGAGTGAAATTTTAGAGATGCATGCACCAAATTTGCCAGTGTATCAATCCAGAGGTAGACCATCCCGTCTTCCTGGTCCAGGTAGACTGATAGGAAGACATTTTGTTGTAGAAATTCCCCCAACTGGACATGAGCTAGATCATACAGACGGTATGATGTTTGTTACAGAAACGGTAAAAGAAAAGAGACTAGATTTATGTGTGAAATTTGTGAAGTAGCACTCTGCCCTGCTCCTTGTTTCAAGGTTTATCACACTTGAATCATTTGCTTATTTATGCCATGTTTCCTGTATTCCCAGATGTAGTAAATGAAATAGTACATGAAATTTTGGGGCAACTCCTTCAAGGTTTGTTATACTTAATCAATTACCTGTATTCCAAGACATCGTGTAATGCAACTGCTCTATTTTTTCTTTCCTTTTTTCCCTAAGATTTTTAAAAGAAAGTCATTTTATTTCTAAAATTCAGTTTGAATTATTGCAAATACACGCAAGTGAGAAGAGAAGTGAAAAAATAAGAAATGACAAGTCGTCAAGAGAAGGAGAAAAGTGAGAAGTCGTCGTGTTTTTCTTGTGTCTATTTATTTAATAATTATGGGAAAGATTATTTGGGACGATAATTTTCATGGGATGGTTGCAAGTTTAGTTAGAAGGGGGCTGTGTAAGATATATAATTACATTCAGAAAGGGAGTTTGAATATAAATTGCCAAAAAACATTAAAAATATGCAAGAAAATTATGTGCGTACATAGTGCAAGATGAAAAATTGGTAATTTTACGGGTAATATTGACTGGTTATTTGATGAAATAAAAACTTGTGAAGCACATTCTATGTACAAGTGGGGGCTGGGCATTGCTGCTGGGCATGCATGGACTACTGAGGAGCGGGAACATGAGCCACGGTGCCCACCTGTAGCAAGCCTAGACCTTGTGATCTTGGCTATGGCCAATTGTCATTGGGTAGTTAGTGTTGTCGCTTGGGTAAGGCAAGTGCTGGGTGCCTGGTTATTATGTTTTATGGGATCCAAATACCCCAGCATGAATCATGGCCACACAGAGCTGGTCTTTGTGCAGTGTGCGACCCAGCAAACTTGGCAGATAAGGCCTGGTGACCTTGCTACATGTCTGCGGTCCCCGTTAGCAAAATTGGGGGGGAAAAAAGGCAGCCTGGCAGGATGCGGTGAAAATATCCTGCCGTCAAGGGGTTAAAATTGTCCTGCACACGTTCAGAATGGAATCTGAGCCAAAACTTTCCTAGAATAACCCGTATGTAATTGTGATAATTTTACAGCAGCTACGGAGAATACTGCCACTAGCTTTCCAGATTTCAGAATTAATGAAATAACATAAAAGCAGAAACACAAAACAAATTTGCCCGGGCACTTGCTACTGCATAGTGTGCATTATACTTGTGCAGAATTTCTGCAATGAAACTGATGAAAGCACTATATTCACGTGTTGGCACCGCGTCTCGGAATTTTTGCCACTACTTGTGATTAATCGGGATTAGTTCGTGTGTTATGAGTTATCGATTAGCAAAATTCGCTAATCGCCCAGTGGTAGTAGACACCATAGTATCCAAGTAGATGTACAGCGGACACCTACAGAATTTAATCAGCACGCTGACGAGATCAGCCAATAAGTAGATTTGGATGATTTGGGGGGTTGCACAAGAATTCTTTCAGTTTGTAGATGATATATGGGGACCCCATACAATGGATTGGTTTTCAGCTGAAACACAAAATTGCTAAGATTCAATTCCAACTATTCAGTACCTGGCACAAGTAGATGCATTCTCATGCAATTGGCATGGTGAGAATAACAGGTTAGTACTACCCACTCACATAGCACGTGATGCTTTCAGACATTTGGTTTGTTGTCAGGTACAAGGAACACTGGTAATCCCCTGTTGACCATCAGCTTCCTTTTGGCTGTTACTATTCTCTAATCACAATTCAAAACAAATTCTCAGACCCCTCTAACATTTACGTGCATGACAGATTTCAAAATCATTAGTCGGGTCCTACCTGTTTGAATTAAGAGTACTTTGCATGTGACTTATAACCTAAGCAGGTGAGCACACACAGTAATATTGAGATGGACTTCAACTTTCCTCATATCGCTGGGTGGCAAATGGAGCCGAATGGCAGTGAAAGACGCATGGCAAATTTGCCACAAGGCACAAGCCATATGGCAAGTAAGCTGTATGTGGCTAGTTGCACTGAAAAATTTTAACAATTCCATGTAAATATCGAATAATAGAGCAGCAGATGTTATTTTTCTTCTTTAGACGAAAGAGATCGGGAAGATGAATACACCTCAATGTTGGCTTCAAACACACAAGAAATATCAAAACACCTTCCCCACATGGCAACAGTGGTGTGAAATAAGAAGGTAACATCATTACCTGCTGATCCCAATGACATTTTACATTATTTTATACATTTATCGCCACATACACAGACAGCATGCATGAAAGACTAAGACACTCATCTATAGTACTATATAGAGGTTCAATTTGTAACTGATGGCCAGAGCAGTTTTATTGGTGAGTCAGACAATATGAGTTGTTCCCGGTCGGTGTGACCCCGAAGAACAGCAGTACATGTACACATAAAATTTCAAGATATCAAAGCATAGCAAGTTCTCGGTCGTTATGCCCTTCGTGGAACAGTCGTACCAATCTTAAAACACAAATCCATAGCATAGCATGTTCCTGGTCGTTAAGCCCCCAAACAAGGAACAGTACCCCAAATTAAAAGTCACAGTTTCATAGTATAATGTTCCCAGTCATTATGCCCTATGGAACAATATCAACAAATAGTTAAAATACACGGTGTCATGTATCAAAGTTTCATTACATTTTACCCAACTCCTGGATATCTCATTCCATAAGTACCTGCGCAAGTGACGAATATAGTGTGCATCAAATTCAAAACTTAATTCCTGCAGGTGCACTGATTCCGAAATTAACTGGTAATCTCTTCCTACCTAACGTGGGTTGAGTCTACTACTGCATACCTACCAGATTACCGATACATACGCATTATTTCGTAGTTCATCACTTCCATTGCTAAAATTTCAATCACTAATAGCAGAGATGCCACTAGCCTATGCCAAAACAAATTGGAAAATTGCACGGTGTCGGTTTTATACGTATTAATACATGGGTCTGGTTATAGTCATGATGGTAGTTGGTAGGCCTAGGCCTACCTCGCAAACGAGAAATCACCACTGTTATCCTTTTCTTCCAGCCATCTCCACTGAAATTTGTCCTTGACATCTCTTTCAATATCATGAAGATCCCCATTTCTGTTGACAGTTAGATGCTGCATTTTGTTGGCCCTCGAACATTAAATCGATCCGAGTGTTGATCATCCAATGTACAATGTACGTTCGTTGTGTACGTTCATGCATCGAGCATGTCGCATGTGCATGCATCGAGCTGTCCATGACAAGGAATTTACATGCGTTAAAGGTCAACATTTGTTTATTATTTCTAGTCACTGACGACGCCACTCAACAATGTCCTTCGTATTTCGCACCACAATATGACTGACGTAAGCACTCTACTGACGACTGCACACAAGATTAAATACCCAGTTGTGCAGCGCAGGATACGTGCGCATCATAGATCTGCTTCCAGTCTTTTCTTCTTTATTTAATTTTGTCAATGTTGAAAACACTGAAGGGGGAAATGTAAAAAAAGCGGATTTGGGGAGAAAAACACCAAAACGTTGGATTTCCGAGTCCCATCGGCCAGAAATCTGATGTGACTGGAGACTGGCACCCCAACCAAGATTGGAAGTGTCGGTGGTGATAACCATCTCGTGTTAAGGTAGAACAAAGGGAAGACCAGCAATGAGGTTGGCCCTGGCTGACCACCAAGACAGGTGACAGTAATTCAGGCCCGATAGAGGAACCTGGCAATTGAGGGAATCACTGCTTGGCCTGAAGTAAGATAGAAGGTGGAGCTGTAGAGGCCGCATATAAAGCCGGCACCACAGGATGAGGTCAATAAGGCTGGCCATCAGACCGAGTAATTAAAGTGAAGCCATGCCCGGTCATTTGTTTGGCATTGTCCCCTGAACAGAGCGACGCACTGCATGAGATTGTCAAGGTGTTTGTCAGTGGGAGTAACAATGCCACGGTTCAAGTCGAGAACTGCCTCAAGGAAAGTCGGTGTTTGTGACGGGGTAAGTCTGGACTTCCTGTGGTTGATTAAGAAACCCAGGCAAGATGTAAGGTTGTATGTTATCTTGGTCACCAAGGCAGCCTCGACTTCGGAGGGTTTGACTATCAACCAGTCGTCAAGGTACTCAAATATGAGCACGTCTGAGCATCGTAGGAGGGCTGCCACTGCTCGGAACCACCCCTGTAAAGACTCTGGGAGCGGTGGACAGGCCGAAAGGCAGGGAATGGAACTTGTAGACCAGGTGACGATATGAGAATCGAAGGAGCAGGCCATCTTGTACATGAATGGGAATATGGAGGTAGGCGTCCTGTAAGTCGATAGATGACGCCCAAGCCGGAACGGGAAGTGATCCAAGGACGGTGCACAGCGTCTCCATTCTGAACTTTTTCAGTCTTATGTAAATGTTGAGTGGCTTTAAGTTCAGAATCAGACTCCACTTCCCTGATTCCTTCTTTGGGAACAGAAAGAACATCAACATGAAGCTCTGGTGATTCCCCCTGGCTGCACCAGAACAATGGCACGCTTCTGTAGCAGCGCTGAGATCTCCGACTCCAGAGCCTGTCACTGGGATTGATCTTTAGGAACTGGAGTCTGCCCGAAAGATGCATCAGATGGAAGGGGACTCGTAAATTCCAGATGATAGCTGTTGGTAAGTGAAGCGAACACCCATTCGCCCAAAGGACTTTCTCCCCCCAACCCTGCAAAATCAAGCAAGAGGCTGCCAACAAGTTTGACATTGAGGGCCGCAGGAGAAACGGAGTAGTCATTGGCGCCAGCCCCCAGCATATTGCTGGGGGCACCGGGTCATACCAAACTGAGGTCTTGGAGCACTGAAAGGAATCGAGCGTGGTCGTCCTTCACTGGAAGAAAGAGGCTGGCGATGTTGTATGGTCTGTGGCTGTCGGTGGTGGGCCAGTGGAGGGTAGACCGGATGAGGTGGTCCCTGGAACGTCGTTCGTACCACACCACGTCGAGGTTCAGCTGGCTGGCGGAAGGATATCTTCCGGGTGCTGTCAAGACGCTCAACCTTACTCTCCTGAAGGCCAACATACTGGCCTGTGAAAAGGTCCTTTGCCAAAAGAGGCAGTTTTTGAAGAGCTGATTTCACCAACTCGTATGGAATATTCATAGTGTCAATGAAAGGCTCACGGCGGGCCGCAGCGGCTCAATGAGAAACCCGCTTGAACTGTTCCAAGCCTGTAATCAGCGTATCATTGAGGCTATTGAACGCCATAGTGACAAACTCGGGAGAGATATCTGCGATAATGTCGGGTCCGATGAGGTATTCAGTAATTCATGGCATACAACAAACCATCGAAACAACTGCCAAGCACACTGGTAAACTTAATATGTACGCAGTGTAACCGCATCAATTAATAGCCCATTAACCACTACCAGCCGGGGACTCCGAAATCGGAGCCGTATGGTTTATATGTGCGGCTGGGGTCTCCGACCTCGGACAAAGGAAACAGGGCCCTGTAACAAAAGACCGTCCTCCGAACAAAAGACCAGGCTGCTGGGCATTACCGGCATTTTTCCCTCTCAAAAGTGGTGATAATCCAGCGTTATTTTGAAACCGTATACCAGGGTTTGGGGCATTGAGAGCGAGTGGATCACCACCTGGGACAAAAGCCCTCCACCACCACAGCGATGAGCCACACAGGACCACTGCACGCTAATCTGGCCCCTATTGAAAAGAGGTCAGCAGTGCACTGAGCCAGGTTCGTGAACAAAAGACAGTTGTATAACACCGCACAATCTGGTCTCTGTTTACAAGGCTGTAGGCCTGGCTGAAATACTCGGGCGTCAATGAAGGTCACCTATCAACTTAGAGTAGTGCCTGAAGATTACTTCGTGTGGCTATAAACGACCGTNGTGGTTAAGGTGAACAGGGAGAAAACGGAAGCCGATTTAAAATCAGATTTGGCCAACTAGGCCCCCATATCTAACTTGGAAACCAGCACGACTGAAACTCATGTAGGAAACCACCATATTTACTGGGTCAATATGGCAAAAAGGTACTTGCTTGGGCACCAAACCGATAAGTGAGCAATGTAAAGTTGGAAAGGGGGGACTAGAAAAGGGGCCAGCAATCCGGCCCAACTGTGATTCCTTATCAAATTTGGCTGCAAAATAGTGGAATGTTCACATGCCAAGACCAAGTTTCGGGCAGTAGAACCAATTCTTGGACTTTCATAAGGAGGAGGCATGTGGAGGCATGTGGCCTAGCGGTTAGGGTTTGTAGCTTCTGACGATAGGGTCAGGGGTTCGAATCCAGCTGGTGGCAGCATTTTGTGATCCTGGGCAAGTCACTTTACTCCTACATACCCCTCTCCACCCAGGAGTAAATGGGTACCTGTGAGGGCAGACACGGTTATGTTTAGCCGTTTGCGCCGAAATGGCAGCACTTGCTAATATACTCCCAGAAAGCTGAGATGCATGGTCTCAGGAATGTTCAGAATTATGATGTGTGAGCCCAATGTGCAGGGATAATAATGGCGCTTTGAAACACTGTGGAAAGCACATTACAAATGTTATAATTATTATTACATTATTATAACCAAGCCGAAAACCCGTAAGAAACATTCATTGAGAAATTGGCATCCTGTCTGTTGGGATAAGAATTAAGAAAGGGAAGCATTTTGACCGGTGTTGGTATTTGATTGTGGGGGGAATGACTTTCAGACTGTAACGCAATTAGAGGTATGGCACTCATTGGCTGGACATGCAAGCCGCGCACTTGTAAGCAAGGTGACATCAAGCTCTGATGCAGCAAACACGGTTGAAGTCAAAGCAGATGCCGGTGTTCTCATCAAACTAGAACATGACATTTCGATCTGTGCTAATGGCGCGCTGTGGAGTCCTCTTGTTATAGAAGGCACAAAAATTGCTCGAAGTGGCTACAGGGGCAACTACCAATGTGATCCACACTTCAGCATCTATGCTTACCTATTTGTGTTTGTCTTAGACAGAATTGTATGTCATAATCACGCTATTCAATTCCTGCGTGACAAAATGCAGCAGAACAAACAGTATCGGCATACTTAAGCAATTGTCGTGAACGGTCAGGATGAGGGCAAATTTGCAACACGGGTGTATTCGTTACAAAGAGCAAGGCAGATATATTCAGACAGGGAGCAATGGTCCTTAATCTGGCAACAAACACACCCAACTGTCCTGTTGCCATATTGAACAAAATCTCACTTTAACAGGTCTTTCACATGATGACACCAACAAAGGTTAGACCAATGAACTACATCAAATCAGAAAATAAATACAACTTTCGTATTCAAGATGCTTTGACACATTGTAGAGTACCCTAGTTTCAGTTAAAGTACATGTAGATCCCAAGTGGTTTGGACTGTATGGTCTGAGAGCATGGGGTGCCACAGCTGCCACTTTTATTGGAGCAGGGACAGACCTAGCTTTCAGGAAATGGGGACGGGGGTGATGGGCATACTGAATGGATGCCCTGCTAAGGGAATCCACCAGAAATCGATGTAATTGCACAATCCTTGTCTAGGAATGGGGGGCGCAGCTACATGAGAGAATTTTTTCCCATTGTTACCTGACACATCAAAAGAGAGCACTTTCTAGAGCTCTATTACATCTTCTTAAAAGGATCACTGTTCAGTTCAAACACGTGCCTGTAATCCCCCAAAAAGACATGTGGGAAGGGTCTACTACTGAATACAGAACCACTACCTCTGCATATTTCCCTAGAGGGCACAATTCATCCCTACGAGTTCAAAAATTAAGTTGACATTGCGCACTGTAACTATGGAGTCCCACTCTGCTAAGTCAGCCAGTTCTGATTTGCAGATTGGATGGCACCATGCAGTTGTTTTTCATGAATCTGGGTCATGAGGGGGGAAAGATGTGATGAAGAGGCTTGTCACAACTACCCTAATTAGTGCTCACTTGTTAAAGTACCACCTAAGGTGTCTGGATTGTGTGGATGACTGCACACAGTGGGTCCATAACTGCACACAGTGGGTCCATGTGAAAGCATTTGGGACAGATGAATGTATAGCCAAATGTAGCCAAACTTTATTTGTTTGGAGCACCCACCGGTTGCAGACAATCTGGTACCAGGACCCTAGGAAAAATTGAAGGTGGTTGCCCATGGCTCTGGAAGTGTGGGGTGGCCAAGGCTGTGGAAAGTCAGCAATGCCAATCTCCTGTGAACTGGGAGGCAAGTGGCTTGTTTGACTGGCCCATCAGGCAGTAGGGGAGAGCTTTAAGATGGTTTATAGCTCTTTAGGACAGGAGGAAGAGAGCGTCTAAATATAACTCCAGTGACGGGAAGTCACAAGTGTCAGGATGAATGTGAAATGCTCAAGAGTCAGGTGGAGAGTCATCGAGAAAGTGAAGACCACAAAAAAGTATGTCAGCAGGAATGCAAGCACACTATTTGCAGCCCTTGACAAGATATTCAGACAGCAGGAGCATGAAGGACGTGGCACAAATGTCAAATCTGGAGGCCCAGTCAGCTTTCTTGAGGACGTTCTCCAGCTGGTGTTTGGTAGAGTCAGCAAACAGATTTTGGGACAAGCCAGATGAGCTTCCGTCCATGAGCTGTTTATCTTTGTTTGTCCTAGCCTGTAAATCAGGGCCCTTTGGCTGGTGGTGGTCGGCCACTCCGGGCCTAATTTTCATCCAAGTGAAAAGGAAAATGCAGATGGGTGAATAGAAACCACTTGGGGTTGAATCAAGAAGGCAAGTCAAAGCTTGCAGCAAGTGCTGTGGGCCTGGACAGGCATGTAGGGCCCATGGGGTGACACTTGGGACAAGTTGTCCCATGGCCGGGCCACATTGTGCGCATGGAAGATTGGTGTGGGTCGATAGGGCAACACTAAGGTCAAGTTGGTGTACGTCAAGAAGGGTCCCATCTTGCTGGGCTGGATGACCCATGTTGAGTGATCTGTTACGCAAATGGGTGAGTTGTCCCTCGGGGAAGCCCACTCTCAGATGGATGCTGAGAGTGCCAGGAAAGCCTGGGAGAAATCGACAGGATTCATCGATCTTGAATGTTTGTGGCATTAGGCCCGGAGTAAGGATCAGTCTGAGGATAACTCGAATGCCAAAGACTACCCTTTCTTGGCCTGGTGACTGTGCTGTTCTTCCAAGGCAGCTTCAGATACACAATGGAACCCCAAGCAACAAAAAATTCAGGGAAGCCATGGGCTGCTTTGAGTCCCCAACCGGCAGGCCAGAAACAGGCAGGCTAGTGAGTGGGTTGGGTTCTGAAGTGGGGCTAGCTGGGGGATCTTTGCCTGCTTGGAACCTGTGGACTGTCTCCGTTTGACCACGCACATTGGGCGTGTTGGGGGCCTTGGACATGGAGCTGGAAACTGGGGCTCATCCTGAAGGCTAGAAAGGCAAATCTACACTAGGGTGCCATTGACCTTAAAGTTTACTGCCTTGGAACTTCTATATCAGCTGTCTCATAAATACCAGCCATCATGGTGGGCTTACCATGGCCCAGCTCCTGGCCTGGGGGATCTCAGTCCCCGGGTCTCAGAAAAATGGGGTGAATTCTGCCCATGGGAGGGGGCAGGGTTCCCCCTGGGGTGGCGATGAGTGTAAGTTCGTAAAAACATTTGAGGAAATTAAAGCATGCGCAGCACTCATGGACATCACCAACTGCATGTAGACCTTCGTCCTAAATGGTACTCATAAATGGAAATTAATAAGATGAGTACCATCGGTTAAAAAAGATCATTAAATGTTGTACAGAAATATACATAAATGTTACAAAATTAAGGTTTGTCAGTATATGCAGGGTACTCTGAACCCATCCTCTAAATAAAACCTAAATTCCTTACAAAAAGAGTTAGTATTGGTAGGGTTAAATCAACCTTTGCCAGAATGGCCTAAACCACAACCAATTTTTTCTCCCAAATTAATACTTCAAAGGGGGAAAATAACTGCTCAGACATCAAGTTAGCCCAAGAAATCTCCAGTCAGTCGTCAGGAGACTTAAGATGCTGATGGTGAAGCTGTTTATATAAGGTGACTGGATGCAGTGGGGTGTGACAAGGATGCTAGTGGTGGATTCAGCTGGGTGCTTATGCAGGACGGGGCCCAGCAGGTCAGTGAGGCTTGTCAGCTGGGCATAGGTTGGGGTGAGGTGAGGTGGCTAGGGGTATAGGAGACCCATAGGCAGGGTGGGGGGTCCTAGGGTACAGAGGACCCATTGGACTGGGACGTGAGCAGAGGTTGCGAGATGTAACTGATGGAGAAGCCGATGTCTTGGGGAATGGTGGCATGCTTGAGGATCTCCAAGGCTTCTCTGATGCATCTTGGGTACCAGTGCTTGGTGCTGGTGATGAGGTGGGCTTGGTCCTAGTTGATGCAGTGATCTTCAGAGTGGGATTGCTTGCCTATCACTGATTCTCATACTCTCCCTTCCTGCCATGGGCTTGGTGTTCTTTGAGTCTGGTGGGGAGGTCCCCATCAGACTCGCCAATATACACTTTGCCACACAGGCAGGGGATCTTGAACACCCCTGGTCAGTGGTGCAGATCTTGTCAGTCCTTGTGGGATGTCAGCATGCTGTGGATATTGAGAGGGGCTGTGTAGAATACCTTGATGTAATGCTTGCTCAGGATATGTTGGATGTGGTGGGAAGTACAACCTAGGTAGGGAAGAGTAACAGAACTACATGTAGGGGCTTTTGGGTCCAGGGGACCCTGCGGCCGGGAGGGGATCTTGGTCTTGGGTCTTAATCTGCTGTGGCCTGTAGCCGTTGCCTTGAAGTGCTGTGGAGATGTGGTGCAGTTCTTTGGCAAGGTGTTCCTTATTGCAGATGTTGTAAGCCCAGCGAACAAGGGCTCGGTAGACAGACGACTTGATTTTTGAGTAATGGAAGGAGGAGCTATTGAAGTATCTGTGTGTGTGAGTGGATTGCAGTACACCTTACGGGTGAGGCGGCCATCTTGACTTCTGAACACCTCAACATCAAACAAGGGAATGCTGCCATTTCTTTCTTGTTCCATGGTGAACTGGGTGCTGCTGTGAAGCACGTTAAGGTAATCCAAGAAGTGTCGGAGGTCGTCTTGCCTATGCTGCCAGATGACAAATGTGTCATGCCCAACTGACAGAGCTCACTGACCTACTGGACCCCATCCTGCATGAGCGCCCAGCTGAATCCACCACTTGCATCCTCGGCACACCCCACTGCATCCAGTCACCCTATATACAAACAGCTTCATTATCAGCATCTCTTCAGTCTCCTGAAGACAGACTGAGCATGCAGTCCGAAATGTTGAGTATACTCCAGGTTCTTTTCAGAGCCACACATACTCAGGGATATATTATTTTGCACGGTGCTACCTCAAGCCTTTCCACCTTTTGCTGTCTTTCACTGTGAATAGCCTGAAATTCCATCTGATTGGGTAGCCATGCAAATCAAAGGAAGTTGAAATCATTTAAACTTTTAAGTCAAAGTATTTGACTTGAAACCAAACTTCCATCAACAACAATGATCATTTAGTATAGTTTTCAGCAGATGTAATTTAAAGCCCCCAAAAAGGAACGTGAGTCGGGAAGAAAGTGATACAAAATTGACGGAAAATAATTTAAAAAGATGATTTGCCTCTCTCCATTCCATAGTAATTTACATCACTCCAACTATACCAGCATACCTTTCAGCCACCAAAGCTAATAGTATCCTGTACCTTTGGCTACATAAAAAACACATACATCACGAGTACATGCTTGTTGCAAATGTCACAATGGACAGAATTTGGATGATGTTAGAGAATTTTGACAGAAAATACACAAAAACGCAGTCACATGTAGTGCTAGAAAATTACATATGCAATGTTCATTTTGCCACTAGTTTTGGAGAAATCCCTGCTCAAAATTACATCAAAATCAAGAACTTGGGGCATTTGATTTTAATTGTGAACCACACATGCATTTTAAGTCTCAATATCATATTTATTCGAATGTCATTTAGTTTGACAGATTTTCTTACAGAAAATTTTCTTAAAGTTGTTCCTTTTTACTTTTTGTAAAAAATACATGTACACGTAGATACATGTATATTTTGTTTCTGCTTTTGTGGAAATTTGGTACAACCAAATATTTCAATTTCAATCACATGGAATGCCAAATATTCAAAGTAATTAAGCCTTTATGAAAAACATAAAGAGCAAATGTGAGGGACAATGGGATGTAACGAACCATACTTAACGCTTTCATTTACATTATTTTTGTCAGGGGTTTTTCACACGTGTAAATAAGGGCCTTATTTGAAATGGATGCTATTTTAGTTAATTAGGAAATTATGATCATCTTTTCATCAGTAACTTAATTACTGTACATAAGAAAAGAAGGAATACTAAATGCAATGTTTACCTTAAAACATTTATGCAGCCATGCCCATTAGTCAGGAAAAATAAGTCATTCTCGTTATTCCATGAAATTTCATTGACTTCAAATTTAAATTGTTCCTCAGATTTTACACGATGGGTTCTGGCATCCACAAAGGTCACAAGATCTTCCTTGTTGCCAACAGCAATTGTCTGGCCATCTGGACTCCAGCAGATATTTATGTTCTCACCTATGTTATGAAAAAAAAAGTTCCATATAAAATAATCAATAAATTATCATACAAAATGTACATTATATACAAGATACATAAAATGTGCCAAGTACATGTATTGGTACACGTACATATCCAAACTAGAAATACCTTTTACCACCTCCTGCCGGGGCATTTTTCAAAGTTGATGATGCTGGGCCGGCATGAAAATCATTTTTTTCTATTTTCAAAATTCTTTAAAAATCTTCATTTACTGGACACTTAAAAACATGTGAAGGACTGTCTGGTGTCCACTCTAGCCTGACAGACAAAATCTACAGCCTTGTAAAAAGAGCCCCGATTGTGCAGTGTTGTATAACTTTCTTTAGTTCACGAACCTGGCTCAGTGTGCTACTGACCTCTTTTCAGTAGGGGCCAGATTAGCATGCAGCGGTGCTGTGTGGCTCATCGCTGCGGTGGTGGAGCGCTTTTGTCCCCGGTGGTAATCCACTCACTCTAAATGCCCCAAACCGTGGTATACTGTTTCAAAACAAGGCTGGATTATCTCCACTTTTGAGACTGAAAAAACGTCCGTAATTCCCAGCAGCCGGGTCTTTTGTTCCGAGTATGGTCTTTTGTTACAAGGCCCTGTTCCCTTTGTCCGAGTTTGGAGACCCCGGCCACGCATATAAAGCATACATGTCCGGTTCCAGAATCCCTGGCAGAAAGTGGTTAAATTAGAACTCAATACGTTTGTCTCAGGGACGGAACACAGGGCTTTTTCGCATTTTCAGGTTTTGAAGCAACTGTGGAAGATACCCAGTTTAATGAACTGTGTCGCAGTGTGGTCACTTTACGGACACTGCAACAGAAGGACTGGATGCAGACCAGAAAAATGATTGTAACAAAAACCCAATCTGTACTATTTACAATATTTGATATGAATTTATTTACAAAATTTCTCGATTCTATAATACAAAATATACACCATTCTGTATTTACAACCAGATGTCTCTC
>NW_019091648.1:165152-177379 GCF_001949145.1 Acanthaster planci
AATTAATGGAGAATTCTGACAAACTGAAAATGAAGTCTTCCGTGTTCACAAGCAGCAAGGTTCAACCCAATCGGCCCTGTACTTCACAAGATATAGTGCTTTGAAGAGTGCACATTTAATGTCACATGACTTGTCATAAGATGACGCCAACATCACATCAGGTCATTTTTTGCCTGAAGCATTTCCCTTCTAAGATATCTGCAAGGTTTGAGCCCTTCCCGATATACCGTGAAGGGTGTCCTCAATACACGCACTAAAAAGGGTTGGCCCAACAGCGTAAACGTGTATTGGGTAAACCACGCCCGCAATGCCTTAAGTGGTGTCACTGATCTGTGAACGTGAAGAAGGGAAATGCTGCAAGCTCACACACCGTCACTGCATTCCGTTCACCACAATTAAATGCATGTTGGCATGTCTTTAAAATCGTGGTGTACATGTTAAAAACCCCTATTAAATTCACGATCCTGATGTTTAAAAATCCGATCACGATGCACAACGAACTACACTGAGTTGTCCAACTTGCAATAATGAGCATAAAATAATGCTTACGATATCGATCGGTGCGCCCATGGTGCAGATATGACTATCACTACCAAGCTGTCGGTTCACGAAGAGTGCTGGCATGATTTGATTCAGCAAAACTGATTCACAAAATCTCATGAAATGGGATTAACAGTCCACCTTTTGTGAAAAAGATATCTCTGCTGCCCCGAAATGATCTGGGTTGTACGGTGTCATCAGGAATACTGATGCCACTTTCTTGACAGGTCAACGTACAGTACATCTCTGTACAAGAAAATGACAAAATTAATCCACCAAGGCATCTGTTTCTTCATTCAGATCGAACCAACTAACACACAGAAAGAAAAATCAAGTATTAACCTTTTTTTCAAAAAAAGTTGGTAAAGGTAAAAAATACACTCGTGGCAACAAGTATTTTTTTGCAGGGCCCGCTGTGGGATGCCCTGATGAAAATTGTATGCCTGCGCCACTCCGCTATACAATTTTCACTGCCCCGATTTTATGCACTGGATTTCCCCCCTTCTGCTGTCCTAAGTTTCCAAAGTACGAAGAAGTTGGAATAAACACAATGAGTTTGTAGGCATTAATATTGGGAATTATGCAGTACCATCTATGGATCTGGACGCAACGTACAAAACAAAGTACGTACCGGTATCATGAAAACACTGAAAAAAGATTTTTGTAGATTCGGATCTCAAAACTGATTCAGTCCAACTACGGACGGAAAATCCACAACTTAATCACTCACCTTGTGTGAAGGAGATATTTTTTCAAAATTAAAGCTTTTAATTTGAGATATACAGGATTGTCGAAAGCGCCACTGCCATTTTCTGGAATGGTTTATAATTATCTGGCTCAGCAAGTTCGGACAAAAAAATCAAGCTAGAAGAGAGAGAAATCGTATCAGTCAGAACCACCCAACAAAAGCAGATTTCCTGGCAAAGCATTCAATTTTGGTACAGTGTATAAGACCAAGCCACGTGGAACAGGTACGGACAGACTACCACCGTACCACCGATTGACCAACTACGTACCCGCACAGCCCTGACATCACACAAAATTGATTATGGACGTGTAGGTGGGTAGGTGATATGTATTGCGAACATTAACGAAGCCAGAATATCAGTCTTTAGGGTAAATTTTTAATCAATTTTTTTTTTTTTCCATTTTTAATTATTAGCCATTTGATTTGATATTCATTCACTTCGTCGCACAGAGAGCCAGCTTTGCCATAAATACGAGTTTCCTTTCCCTCTGGATAAAAGCTAATCCACGCCATGTCTGGGCTTTTCACCGGTACTTTATGTATATATTTGCCTCAAAAATTAATGAAAAAAATAATCAATAAAAAAATTAAGCTTTTTAAAAATCGACTTGTGATGGCCAAAGGCACCTCCCATAAACTTAAATCTTATAAATCTGTTTTTAAGAGCCTGATGAAAGTGGCCAGGAAACGCCTCAGTCCAAATTTCCCTGGGCACCCTCACCAAAAACCAATGCATCACGTTTCCAACTGAAAAAACGCTAGATTTTCACTGTCTTTTGTGACGGGCATAGTCTAGGCCTACCATTAAAATGGAAGAACATGTTTCACTGTTATGGCATCTTCTCATAATCAACTATCTGAAAAGAATTTCCAGGGAATGTAGTCTGCAAAATAAACACGTAGATTTGTTTGACACTGCATTGGTAAATTGGTACCCGGTACCGAGACAGGGTGTATGCACAGATATGATATTAACTCAATTTGAATTATGACTTCTATACACCGATGTACAGTCACCAATTTCTATGGTCCTCAAATCACAAATGTGGGAAACCAGGTGAACTAGAGCAAGTTTTATCTGTTGCAATTCATCATGGCGGCGTGTGGTAAACAATTTTTACTACGCGGCGGCGGCCCCATGGTTTATTTGCAATACTTTATTGGGCATACTCGGGGCCGATTTTGGGACATAACAACTATCAAGCTGTATTCTTTCCACAAAGCCTTTGCAAAGCGATATGTGGCTCTGGACTACAACTTCAATGAGAGATCATCTGCATGACTCCCAGGTGAATAGTCATCTACCGTACAGGCGCTAGCTGCCCATAAATGTAAATGTATTTTGGAAAGTTTGGCCTTTTTAGTCATGGTAACAGTGGGAAAAATACTGCTTTTAAACAAATTTAGACTATTTTCAACATGATTTTCAGTAACAAACTCTTATATCACTTCCATGCATTTTAATTCAGAATATTTTAAACTCTTGTCAAGGCCTACATGTAAGAAACTTGGGCGATAGGCCCGCTGGTAAGTTGATTAATTTGTTTTTGTGTGCATGTATCGAGCTCATTTTTTTAAATCAGTTTAATTAGCACGTGTAATTCTTTACAAATCTGTTCATCTTTTTTCCCATTCAGGTGACAAGCTGGCTAATGAGGAAAACCAGCCTTGATGGTTGCTGAGGTGCAGGGCAGTTAATAGACAAAACAATATAGGGTCAAAGTCAAGAAACACTTAAAACAGACTATTCTGTAATTTTTAAAATGAATTTTTCTGTTATGGAAAAGAGAACAAAAGCTGTTGTGTGGCTTTACTTTTAGTTGAGTAAGCTAATTGAAACGAGTTTAATGATAGATGAAAAATGGTGGGATTGATGTCTTTCAAATAAAAATATGAAATAAAAAAAAAAAACAGGGATGGGGAAAGGGGTTTGATGTGGGCGGTGACGATAAAATTTATTGTGATCAGCTAGAAACACTATTTTCGGACCAAGTTGCACGTACGTGTAGTCATGTGGACGTACTCAGTGAGTTTCAGCCTACGTGTATTTCCTTTATTTTCAGAAAGTGGTCCATCGTTACTTTTACTTTAAGATGGCGGGTCCGATTTTAATCTCAACCATGTGACAAATGACTGGTTTCTAATGAGACTCTTCAAGGACCTGCTAGGTACAGCATATTGTCCAGGATTTTCAGCAAGAAATCCCATCCAGCATGTGTGGGGGATGGTCCTCACTAGTGCTGCAACTTCAGTCTACCTACCAGACTGCCTACCCGGAGAACTCCCACCCACACAACAGCAGCACCTGAAGGTGCAAGCTCTAAAAGACAGAGGGGCAAGTTTTTGATGCCACCTCAAGTGTTCTTGAGGGATACTGGAAGAACCTGAAGTACAGCAACGTGCCAATTGAGGTCAGTCACAAATCAACTCAAGATGTGGCACACCCATACACCGAAGTGGAGTACAATCGGGCCCACAAACTTCTCACGGGGCCATACAAGAACATTGAGTAAGCCAGGGATATCCATGACGATGTTGACTTCTTCAAGAAGCACATTGATCGTCGAGTCGACATGCTTATCTTTGCCAAATGCCTACCTCCAGATGTATGTCACCACTGCACCTCCAACCCTCCCCAAAACCTTGAGGCAGTCTCATTATACCAGACATTTCCATCTCCGACCCCATCTTTAAAGCATCCAGATCACTTTTTGACTTTCCTTGAAGCACTTTCTAGCCAACAGAGCCTCCCTGATGAGCACATGCTGTTTGTTCAGCAAGAACAACTCGGAAGATGCTCGTTCTGCAAGTACGTGTACTCATCAGAGACAAACATGAAAGACCACCATAGGATCTTCCACCCTAGACAATCCCTGAAATAAAGAAATGTAAATAAATGATCCAATCCAAATGTGCACAACTGGCCAGCAGTGTAAAGCTACAAAAGCAAGGCTGATAAACCTCCTTAAATGAAATTAGGATATTGTTACAAATTTACAAACTACATGGGTGGTTTTTACATAGCAGGACAGATTTAGTTTTGTAATATTTGTGGTCAGTATTCATCTTCTTACAATTCAGATAGTGTTTAGTGTTGTCACTAATTGTTTAATCTTCAAAGAGCAGTAAATCTTTTATCAGAATGTGTGCATAGGTGAAGTAATTAGAACATCTTTATGACCAGGGTCCATATACAGTATGACGTCACAATATTCCAGTAACAATATGTTATGCTGTTTAAGGTATTTTTGCTTCATTTCCCAAGTCTTTGGTTTAAAGAATAAAATTTGTTTCAAGAGTTCTAATTTGTGATGTAATCATGAATAGAAATTGTATTTGTATAGATTGTAGAAACACAACCCCCCAGTTTATAAGTATTGGGATTCTTAAAAGTAAAAAAAAAATCCCCCAAAAGTTTTAAACGTATTAAGATTCTAAAAAGTGAAAAAATATGCACAAGATCTTAAATAATTTTTGGCAGAAATTACAATCAGGACACACACAATATTGTGGGACATTGTGCCAGTGTATGATATTTCCAAAAAATCAGAAAAATAATTTCGAAAAATAGTTTTAACACACATGAATGAATGCCGAAAAGGGAAATTTTTACTCTAATCGTGCATGAACAAAAAGGCATGAATAAAGGTCCTAAACTAAAGGGTATCACCAGCTCAATTCACGAATGAATTTAAGAAACCAATCTCCAAAATTTTCCCCCAATCGGGAGACAGACGCTAAATCGGGAGACCGGGACGCCCAAAACAAAACTCATGCGTGCCATCGCCATAGGACACAGTTGCTAAATACGGAGATTGCCTTGTTATTGTGCCGGTGAATGTACATTGTACAATACGTACATGTATACTTACATATATGTATCATGCTGGTGGGATATGGGCGCCATGGCCGGCGCACACAGGAAGGAAAAGGGATAGGCGTAGGCGGAATGGCATTTGATTCAGGCCTAACAACACTTGCAAAGGCAACAATACACGTAAATTTAAATGCAAATAATAAGTTTCATGACTTAACTTAGAGAGAGCTTCAATCAGTGAATTTGGCAGTCTTCATTTCCACTCCATGCAGTGCCATGATGTGACTCGCATGATCATAGCAATATATTAAGAGCGTACACTATCGGCTGGCTACTTGCCTGTCACTTTGTTAATAGCAGTCTTAGTCTGCCTTTTCAGACATGGCTTATGCTCATGCGCTGTTTGTGTTTTGGGGGTCCCCTGATTGACTTGGATCACGTTCATTCAATGAATCCCTCTCCTGAACAATGTTATGGCTACAATTTACATGTACATGTAGGTACCGTTTCAAAATTGGATTCGGCTTACTTTTTGGCTTCGCTGGTTCGAATGCTGCCTCAAAATAGCTGGAACCAGTAAAGCCGAAACTAAGTCTAATCCACTCATTTCGAAAACGAACTCCGAACACGTACATGTGAATTTCAAAATGAGTACATTAGGCTTTGTCTTTGGCTTCACTGGTTCCAGCCATGGGCATACATTTAAACTACATGCAGAGGCTCTGACTGGAACCAACAAACACAACGTTAAAAAAAATCTGTCCATGTACACCTGTACCTACATGTATACAGACCGTATTTGCGGCGTCCCCAATTTCAGTCGTATTCCTGAACGTGCAGTACAAATTTGAAAACTTTAATGGGATGGTACCAGGTGATATTGGGGGTCGGAATGAAATCGTAGAATATAGTCGGGTTCTTTGAATTTGATGTTTTCAAATAAATACACTACGTTGGGGAATATGACTGAAATTGGGGATGCTGCGAATACAGACTATTCGCTGCATGTAAATGTACACATGCATACATGTACATACATGTATGTACATGTACATATACTGCACATGCATACATGTACATGCACACATCATCTTCCACCATGCTCTGTGACACTACATAGTGAAGGCCATGCCGCATCGTGTGCAGACTGTGCGAATTTGCAATTTTGCAGCTACGATACATTCGTGAAACAACTGAATACTAGGCCTATGCCTATGATGCAAGCATGACCATGATGATGCAGTTTGTCCTGGATTTATGAAACATACCCAGGACGATCTTGGACAAACCACTATATACCATATACTATATGGCGTGAATGTAAAGACGCCAAGTTCTGACTGTTGCGTGCTGGCATGCATTATCATAAACTAGGGCATACCACAAGGGAGCCGGGCCTCTTATTCCTCGTCTTACAGGTTGCAATTGATTAATCGTACGTTTAACATCCATGTAATTAATTTCTATTAGATGTAATGTAATGGCAGATAAATGTCTGTAAAATAAATATTGCCAGGGCCACGAGTTGTCTCTTCTCCCATGTTCTCAACTGCACGACTTTTATTTCATAAGTAATTAACGTAGTTTTGTTCACAGGTATTTGTATGCCTTTTCCTGCGAAATAAGTAGGCTTAAGCATTATATCATATCCCTCATCATTGCTAAAAAATCTTATGCCCCATTCCCTATAATCCTTATACAGGGATATACCATTGTTTGCCCTCCCTCTTATCACAATAAGAGCCAACACCCACTTATTTCACGTAATTTCATTTAGAAAGCAAGCCATTAAAAAATACGTACAAAACACAGGATTGCTCTCATCTTCATATTTATTACAGGACCACCAAAAAATGAAACAAATGAAATCATAATAATTATTAATAACTGCAAAAATAGATAAATCCATCAAGCAAACTATCAATCAAAAGCTGAAGAGAAAAAAGTCTGGAAGTGAATTACAACCTCATTATCGCATGAAAACAAACCGGGACTATGAATATAACACTGTAGAGGATTATCAAATAAAGTTTCACGCGATGGAAGATGGACAGGATTATGAAAGTTAAGTTTGGGAGAAACCAGATAAATACAACCAGACCAGACAACTTCATGAAAGTTGATCTAAACTAATTACCACATAAGAACTTGTGACCATGAAGATACCAATAAGGAGAAAATCCAACATTTTATCAATTAATACTACTTATGACAGTCACTGGACTGCTTCCTCTTCAGAAACATTTTTCGGCACTTGGAGTTCACGCTCTCCCTCAGCTGTTTCATGGATGCAGGCGAAGTGGTGCCAGGATATTCTCTGTCTGCTTGCACAAGTATGGCCTTAAACCTAATGTCCTGCGTTAGTGCCCTCTTGTACACACGGCAGCCTCCTGGTCTTGGCACTGCCCCCGAAGAAGTTAGCCATTGACAGCTCAGTATCACTGAACATTGCGGACATCAGCTTAAGGACTAGGGACTGTCCACTTGATGCACGAAAGAAACAGCCTTCACAGTCCCATGCCGCATTTCGATCAATGAAAGTTTGTTACCGATGGTGACAAAGTACTCAGTACACTTGAGCACCAAGGGTTCACAGGCAACAGCAGCAGTGGCTCTCTCAGACACCAGATCCCCAATCATATTGCACAAAGCATCCACAGTACCCCTCAGGCTGTTGATATGTTGGATGAGGCGATCCTGCTTGGTCTCGATTGATGTCAAATGCACCAGGATGTCCTGTTGGTTGCAACCAAGGGGCACGGAGAGCAGAGTTTACAGGCCAGATATGTCAACTGAAGAGGCCTCAGCGGGTGGAGAAGGTGGCTGGATGTACGATGTAGGAGATGATGACCCTTCGATGGTGGCGCAGGTGTCCAGTTGTAAAGGTACTTTGGTTGTCGGTGCTGGGTGTTTGGCCAAAATGTTGTCTGTTGGGGATGATGAACAGTCAATGACTGCACAGGTTTCTATCAATGGGGGTGTTTGGGTTGTTGGCGCCGCTTGATGTTCCGCCCCGATGCAGGTATGCAGTTATGGGGTTGCTGGGACTGGAGGATCTTCTGCCCCATCATCTGCGAGGGATGACGAACCTTCGGTGACTGCCACAATTAAAGGAGCAGCCTTACGAACTGATTTGATGAGAGGCTCGTCATCGGAGTCATTGTTGTCTGTTGGCATCAGCTTTGGTTTCTCCGACACTGAAATTGAAAAAAGAGAGAAAATATATATGTAGTAGTTAGACTAACGAAGACCAGCAATTATACATAACGGCAGCAAAGGTCAATGCATGTAGCAACATACAGTAACATAGGCATATCCAGGGCATTTAACATTAAAAAAATTCGAACTTCAGCCAGTGGGTAAGTTGCATCTATTCAGTGATGAAACATCAGGTCTGTATTGGCAATTAATAGGCCCCCTAATGTTTGTTACCCGGCATTATAAAACTGATCAATTTTTTCGAACTGATCAGGCAAATATGCCTAACTTTACTTCATTCAGAAACTGTCCAAGAAGTCTTGTTCCTATATAAGCTGCTATAGCTGTTCAAACTCAAGTTAAGAATTAATTTGTGCAAGTTCTATGAAAGTTGGTGTCACCTTACGTTTTGTTTGAAGTATCCATGCTTTGTAGGTCCTCGACTTGTATGTAACAGCAACTTCTTGACCATCTTCGAGGGGATCCTTCGCCTTGACTCTGGCTCACCTGACCCGTTCAACGATTCTGGAATATCTGGCTGGAGTAATCCAGCAAATCTCAACGAAATTGTCCATCTTAATTGTAGAGGAAGTGTTGTCAGGAGCATGATGTACCAGGAAAGTGACGTTTGGCTTGTGAGATCCATTGCTTTATCTTATTTTTATCCGAATAAAACGTTCAAAGCCCCGACAGCCGTGCCGGCCCACTCAATTGGAACTTAACAGAAATCCTCTAACGTGCCGTCACAACTGTCGGTATTCTTTGAAGAAGGTAGCCCCACTCTGCTTTGGGTCTAACGCCATACAGGGAGACAATGGTCAATTATCAGCTTTGTATGTGGCAGGTTCCATTTGCAAAACATGTGCGCAAATGCATCGGTGTTCCATCGGCTGGATATCTCAGCAAGCATGGAATGGAGGTACATGCGTTAATGTTTCCTTTAATGTTTGTAGGCTGACACTATCAGTTATTACTTGGCAGAAAAATAAAACAAAACTGCTCCAAACTGCTCAATGGCTATACTGTGACCTAAAATACAAAGCAGTTAAGTTAGAGAGCCTGGAGTTTCGATCCTATAGCAGAGTCTTTCTTAAGATATTGTCAGGCAAGGTTTTGAACTGTCACACCCGTGGCTTCACATTCACTTTGCTCAAATTCCATTCTATGGTTTTATGATGAGTAAAATGGAGTCAGGAGAAATTTATGAAACGTGTTAAAACAACGTAAGGATGATAATTAAGAGAAGTGCACAACTGACTTCTTAATCACCCATGGAAAGACCAATAATAGTGCCACACGGTCTAACGTTAAGCATTTTATTTTGTAAGTTACATTCACATAATTACAGTGCTTGTAAGAAAATTCCAGGATGTAAGATTGAACACTTCCTACTGAATTATCTAAGAACCTCACATCCTTGTACCCATTGGAATGCAACGAAATGTATATGTATATTCCCAGTTTTCTACAACACTTATTACCCACAGTTCCTCCCGAAACGCATAGCACGCATTGCCCAGTATTTACTTTTGCGTATCGTTTCGGCTGAAAAGTCGGAATACAAATAGTAAAACTACTTTCAAGTGAAGTAAGCCTACAAATATGATGTTTTAGACGCGGGACGGAACAGTCGGTCAATTTCGCGTTGCCGCCTAAGGTCAATCTAGGTCTAAAACCCTTCCCTTTCCAACTACACACAAATTTTCAACCAAATCAGTTATGTACTTCAAGAGATGTAGCACTTTAAGCTAGTGTCCCTTTAATGTCAAGTGACTTGTCACATGATGACGTCATTGTGACAATTTGGCTTTGGACCATCCTGAAATAATTGTCGGAAGGTCTGCTTCGTACGAAGTCAATCAAATTTTTTTTTAAACATACCAAATTCAAGTAACACAAAAAAATCGAAGCTCGGGTACAGTCTTAACGTTGTTGTGCAACAACGCTACCTATGGTTAAATATAGGACAGTTTGTTGAAAATTGGAAGCCCAGGCAAGTGTAACTGCAATACCGCAATAGCCGCCTCATAGCGTGATATACGACAGTCCGAAAACTCCATGCAATCTGTGTACAAAGTCTAAGCAGAAAATTAATTATTCAAATATCAATAATAAATAAACTAATTAAGTTATCATTGTGAATTTCTTCTACGACTGTCCTTGGATGATTGTTCAACTACCTGCCAAGTTTGAAGTCTGTCTGATTTTCCTTACTGCCAAAATGCTATGCCTGAAAAAAACTGACTGAATAAGGAGAAAGAAAAAAAAGGAAAACTAGAGCTTATTTGTCTGTTTGCCAACAGAACAAAGGGCTTTTTCGCATTCTTTTTACAGTTGAACAACTATGGCATCATCACATCAAGTCATTTTTTGTATATAACACCCCTCTTTTAAGTTATCTGTGAAGTTTCAACCTGATAGAACATGTACTTCAGGAGATATTGGGCTATAAACAGTGCACCTTTAATGTCACGACTTGTCTCCTGGTGACGTCATCAGCACATAAGGTCAATATTCCTCTAGAACATTGCCTTTTCAAGATATCTGCAAGATTAGAACCCGATTGGACAGCTACTTCAGGAGATATACAAGAGTGCACATTTAATGTCACATGACTTGTTTCCTGATGACATCATCATCACAAGAGGTCAATTTTCCCCTAAAGCACTCCATTTTCAAGACATCTGGAAGATTTGAACTTGTACTCGGACATGTACTTCAGGATATATAGGGCTTTAAAGAGTTCGCATTTAATTTCACATGACTTGTCTCTTCTGACATCATCATCACATAAGGTCAATTTTCCTCCAAAGCACTCTATTCAAGATATTTGCAAGATTTGAACCCAATCGGACATGTACTTCAGGAGATACAGGGCCTTAAAGAGTGTATTCTCCGTTCACATTGGTCTGCAAACCCCGCCTTATTTGCATAATCATAAATATGCATTGTCACCCAAAAAACCCAAAATTCTTTGATAACATCTTACATAGCAGTAATTGATTGCACCTTTCACATTTTCTGTGTACAAAATTTAAGAAAAAAGATTGTAGGACCACTTTAGAAGACATCTGTTGCACAATCCTGAACATTCTGGTGCAAAAATGAATTTCACTTTTGATAACTGTGACCAGAAGTTGTTACTGTATGATATACACTTCAAAGGTAATAAATATTGAAAAATCAATAATAAATTACTTGATGACGTCATCAAGACGTCATTGTTCTAGGACCATCTATGCATAAGGGTTGTTCACTGACATAAGTTTGATGAAGATCCGATGTTGCTAAGGGACCAAAGTCGTGGGCAGAAAAACCATGCACAAAACAAATGGCATTTGGGTCAGAAGAAGAAGAAACGAGAGGTTTGCCAACAGAACAGTGGGCATTTTCGTATTCGTTTGTACATTTGAACAACTAAGGCATCATCACATCAAGTCACTTTTTGTATGTAACACCTCTCTTTAAAGTTATCTGCAAAGTTTCAACTTGATAGAACATGTACTTCAGGAGATACAGGGCTTTAAAAAGTGCACCTTTAATGTCACATGACTTGTCTCCTGATGATAATGTCAATATTTCTCTAAAGCAA
The DNA here is from genome assembly GCF_001949145.1 of Acanthaster planci. The sequence goes on from NW_019091648.1 coordinate 177,048, forward strand.
TCCCTCTTCAATATATTTGCAAGATTTTACCCCAATCTGACATCTACTATAGGGGATATAGTGCCTTAAAGGTTGCACCCTTAATGTCATGTGACTTGTCTCCTGATGACATCATCATCAGATAAGGTCAACATTTCTTGAAACCACTCCCTTTTCAAGATATCTGCAAGATTGAACCTAGGGCCTTAAATATAGGGCCTTAAATGTTGTACCCTTAACCACTACCAGCCGGGGACTCCGGGATCGGAGCCGTATGGTTTATATGTGTGGCCGGGGTCTCCGAACTCGGACAAAGGAAACAGGGCCCTGTAACAAAAGACCCTACTCCGAAC
>NW_019091648.1:177655-193393 GCF_001949145.1 Acanthaster planci
GTGCCTGAAGATTACTCCATGCGGCTATAAACAACTGTTAAATGGAATGATGAATTGTTGAAGGATTTTGAAAACGGAAAAAATGATAGTCGTGCCGGCCCAGCATCCTCAACGTTGAAAAATGCCCCGGTCCGAAGTGGTTAATGTCACGTGACTTGTCTCCTGATGACATCATTATCACATAAGGTCAATATACCTCTTAAGCCCTTACTTTTCAAGATATCTGCAAGATTTGAACCCAATCAGACATGTACTTCAGGAGATATGGGGTCTTAAAGAGTGCACCTTTAATGTCACGTGACTTGTCTCCTGATGAAGTCATGATCACATGAGGTCAAAATTCCCCTAAAGCACTCCCTTTCCAAGATATCTGCAAGATTTGAACCAAATTGGATATACACTTTAGGAGATATACAGTGTAGTAGTTTTAATGTCACGTGACTCCTCTGTTGATGGCGTTGTCATCACGTGAGGTCAATTTCCATTTGTAAACCTTCCCTTCTTAACTACATGTACCTGCAAGGTTTAAACCCAATAAGACATGTACAATACAAACATTTTACTTATCACGGAAAGTTCAGAGATTAGATTTTTTAAACAATTGTCCCTTTTGCCATTCCATACAATGCAATCTGCTCTGGGCAGGACGTGGTCGGCATTTTGCCAGGTCCTGAGTATAATGCCCTATGCACTGTGCACCGTCTATGATGCAGGCAGATATTGGGCGTCCACACACACAGTAGCATATGCACAGCATGCTACTGGGATTTTTGAGTTGGCAATTTATATTTTAGGGGGTTTTTGTCGGTGGTGCTTCATGTGTGTGAAAAAGTACACCAGTTATGCACTTCATGCAGCTGACTCCCATGTTTTAGCTGTCATCTCATGCACAATTTACGCTTAGATTTCTTGCAGTTGATTTCTTACCAAATTTTGAAGAATAAAAGAAGTTTTTATTGTAACTTCCGCTCTGATGATGTCATCAGCCCTATTCTTCACACACATGTTGACAGGGTAAAGATGATCATCTAAATCAATTTTCAGGGGATTCAGACAAACTTCGCCACAGACATCTATTCACAATTCATTTTTCAGAATTTTTAACCTGTCACTAGAGGGCACACAATAATTAGGTGATGTCATCAGTAAATGATTTGAAGAATACAATACCCAGACAGACTAACACCGTTGAAAACAACTTGATACCTATTACCACTTTTAAACAATAGACCACTTCCCGTTTCGACATGATATGACCCACACGAGATGAATTCAAGACCACATTTTATCCCACTTGCTGCAAGCAGAATGCTGCGGGAGGCCACGGTTGATTTTATATGAACTTTTATAACTTTCACAGAAAATTTAACCATTCAAAATTTAATAATAAATCACTTGATGACATCATCATGACGTAAATATTTCAGAATTATCTTCGTTTTATAGCCAGTGCTTGCTGTAACTTTGACGACGATCAACGATTAATGAAGTACCAAAATTGTGCCTCAAAAATGTGTAAAAAATGAATGGGCTGAAATAAATATTGAAAAATCAATAATAAATAATAATCATCATGACGTCATGTTTCTAGGACCATCTGTGCATAAGGGTTCTTCATTGGTATAGGTTTGATGAAGATCCAAAGTTGGAAAAGCACTAAAGTGGCAGCGACAAATAACGTGTACAAAACAAACGGGCTTTAGCAGAAGAAGAAGAAGCAAAAAAAAAAGAACAAAAAGAATGCCTTTTTCATAAAATTGCGAAAAAGCCAAAAAAAGAACAAAAAACAGAAGAAAAACAATAGCTGTTTGGCCAACTGCCAAAACAGCTAACTAGAGGTGGTGTTTGTGAACAAGCACATAGCCGTTCCCAAAGTTTTTTGTTTTGATGACTGTCAGTGAGTATCCTCAGTTTGCAATGAATTGGATTACAAATAATAGCCAGAGGCATGTATAACAAAAAACCAATTATCTGGTCAAACTGGAAGTAGAGATCACATGAGGTCAAGATATCAATATTCATCTATAACACGTCCCTGACTAAGCGCATACCAAATTAGACCTAAATTGGTCAAATAGTTTACTAGTTATTAAACTGTAAAGAATGAACTTTTGAACTGAGGTCACATGACTTCTGATGACGTCACGATTACGAGTTTTGCAGCACATCTTCTGATTTTGGTTAATTACTATACCAAGTTTGAAATTAACCAGATTTAAAATATTTGCTAAAGTCCCCTTAGAAAAAAACAAGCGGAAAAAGAAAAAAAAGGAAAAAAACTTTAACAATTACAAAAGATGTTCCCAATTGAGATTGCTAACAGCTAAAAAAAAACTTTAAGGAGAGCAAAAGCTGCTTCGGCAGAACCCCAAGCAGCTAAAAAGAGAGGTCATCTGTCTGTTTGTCAACAGAACAGAGGGCTTTTTCGCATCCCTTTCTTAAGCTGAACAACCAATCCACTGCACAAACCTAATGCCGTAAATCTGTCATTATGAACATTTGGGTCCTAGGTTTCAAACCAATCAGGCATGTATTTCAGGAAATAACATGCTTTAAATAAATGTCATTTGACTCCTCATCTGATGTCATCATCACATCAGGTACATTTTCGTTTAGAACACTTCCTTTTCTTGTTATCTGCAATGTTTGAAGTCAATGGGATATGTACAGATATGTATTTCAGGAGATATAGGGCCTTATAGAGTGCCCCATTAATGTTATGTGACTTGTTTCCTGATGGTGTTATCTTCACATAGGGTCAACCTTCATCTTTAACACTTCCCTTTCTACATGTAGTTATCTGCCAAATTTCAATCAGATAGGACTTGTCCTGTAGGAGATAAGAGGCTTTGAAGTTAACAGATTTAATGTCAAGTCATGTGACATATGATGACATCATTATGATGGTTTTCTTCTTGGACCTTCTCTAGCTCATGGTCTAAAAGCAAGCACCTAATATATAACCAGTCAGACCTATAAGAGTATTGAAGTCTGGCTGTTCAAAAATCAATATAAAATAAGGTGATGATGTCATCATGAAATCATAAATTAGGCAATAATTTTGCATCGTAGTCTTCACCGGCTGTAATTTTGATGACGATTGGGAATTGCAAAGTAACCCAAATTGTGCCTTGAAAATGTGTACAAAGTCAATGGGCTAAAATAAATATGTAAAAATCAATAATAAATCATTTGATCATGTCATCATGATGTTTCTAGGACCATCTATGCATACTTAGGGTTCTTCATTGGTATAATAATAATAATAATGGCAGAAATAATAAAAATAATAATAGTAATAATCTTACATAGAGCCAAATCCATTAAAAAATATGTTCAAGGCACTTTAAAGAAACTAGATAATTAGCAAAATAATCCAATCAAAGTAAAATTTCTAAAAAAAAAACATTTTGTTAGAAAGAATTACATCAAAACCAAGGCAGTTAAAACTTTGGACTTACCATTCAATGGCATATAAAAATATTAACTTTAAGAACCAGCATTTAGAAATGATGAGGACTAAAAAACATTAAACATAAGTTTGAAGGGAATTGAGAAACAACCAATGAACAACAGTTGAATAACCAACACCAACCCAACCCCAAACCACAGACCAAAATCATAAAAATAAAACAACCATGTTGCATTAATAACCTTCAGGTAATCCAAGCAAGAAAAGATACAGAATTAATTTATATAGCATATACAAGGACCTAAAAAGCATTACAACATCTTATCAAAAAGGTATTTTATTCTATGAAAAATAACTACACCATAAAATAAGCAGGTACCAAAACCACTGACAAACTACAAATAGTCAACTTAACAAGAGACACCCCACCCAACACAAACAACAGCAACAACAAAACATAACAAGAACAACGTGACAAACATTGACACCACACACAGAAATAACACAACATGAGGGAAACTGCTGACTGAATATGATTAACTTGATAATTATAATCCAATGCAAAGGTCTTACAGCATGCACAATTCAAATAAGTGAGTTTTCAAATATTTCTTAAAAGTGTCCATGGAAGAAGCCAAGTGCAAATGCGCTGGCATACTGTATAGCCCGGGATCCCCACGAACCGTGCACACCGGGAAGGACAAATGAGATGAATTGCGATGAGCGAAGGTTCCACGTTGTAGTGTATCAAGGCAGTGCATCAGTGAGATATGAGGGTGCAGTTCCATTGAGTATGTGGTAAATTAGAAGGAGAACTTTAAAAGTTACCCGATTCCATACAGGCAACCAATGAAGCGACTTTAATACTGCTTCAATACTGGAGTAATGTGATCAGATTGTCTGGTCTGTGTCACCAGCCGTGCAGCAGTGTTCTGAAGTTGCTGAAGCCTGTCAAGTTGATATTGAGGTAAGTTGTACATGAGTGTGTTACAGTAGTCGAGTCTCGTTGGTATCAGTGAATGTATAAGTTTGATGAAGATCCAGAGTTGCAAAAGCACTAAGGTCGTGGCGACAAAAACGTGCACAAAACAGAAAGGCTTTGGAGCAGAAGAAAAAGTAGGACAAAAAAAGGAGAAAAAGAATGCCTTTTTTGCAAACTTGCAAAAAAAACCAAAAAAAGAATGTCTTTTTCACAAAATTGCGAAAAAGCCAACGAGAGCTTCTATGTCTGTTTGCGACAGAACATAGGGCTTTTTCGCTTTTCATTGAAAATGTCATCCTCGTGATTGCATAATTGAAAAGTTTCATCCCACTGGGACATGTACTTTTGGAGATATAAGGCTTTAAAGGATACACCTTTCATGTCATGTGATTTGTCAACTGATGACGTCATCAGCCAATGATGTCAATTTTTGTCTCTAATGCATCTCCTTCCAGGTATCTGCTAATTTTCAACACGCTAGGACAAGTACTTCTAGAGATATAGGGCTTTAAAGGATGCACCTTTTATGTCATGTGACTTGTCATCTTATGACGTCATTATCACAGGTTAATTTTCGTCTATGTTGACTGCCATCAAGTGAAGACCTATAACACTCTTCTCATAATACAGATACAAATTATGTTCCGCATAATCGTAAAACTTGCAAATGTACCTACATGTACATGTATTGTGTTCCATCCTGATTTGATTTACCTTTGATTAAAATCCATCATACTAAAATATATGCACACAGGAGGGAGCTAATGAATATGTGCAAGTTGATCACTGGATTGCACTGAAACATAGGACTTGCATAATCACTGTTAATCACCTTTTTATCATTTGGACATACGGTGAGCATATTGAAATGTTAAAAAAGGCCATTTGTAGAGTTCAAGTTTCTTGGGATATGTCATAGTGCAAATTCAGAGCTAATTTGAGTCAATTCTCTTAACATCACTGTCCAGAGCTACATAGCACGGAAAGTGCAGACAAAAACTTGCAATTGGGCATGTTTTGTAATACGTATACCTTTGCCTACCAGAACGAGATCCAGCACTTCATCCATCCAGCTTCCAAACCCAGCTGCCCACCGCACTATGCGTACCCGGTAGCTGTCAAGCCCAGTGTACCCTTGCTCATGATCAAAAGCCTATTTGGTGTCAAGCCCTTTTGCAGTTTCGGTGCATGAATTTGGTTTCAGTTCAGCTTTTATGGGATTACCTTGGAATCCTCTGAGCAAGCAAAGTCCGTTAAGAATTCAATTGGTGCAATTTCAAGTCCAGGAAGACCCAAGAGGTCCTGAGAAAACACATGGGCCCCTCGAAAATATCGTCCCGATGGAATCCATGTGTTGATGCGAGACAGCACATACCGACTGTCAATACATGCATGGATGATTTGTGTTGAATATTATGAAAATTGGTTGAGGCCTGATAACATGGAATCTCAGAGTTCAAACCCCCTCGATTTTTCAAACAATTTTTTTCACAACCTTCCAACCATATTATCTAGAAATCATGCAATAAGATTGCGCGACACTGCTAACATGGACCAATATCGCACAAGTCAGCTGATCGCACAACGCACATGCGTAGTAAGCCCCCAGGCAAAACTGTGAAGTCATTGGATTTTATGTGTACAAAGTCAATGGGAGAAATTAAATCTTCTACATTAAATTAAAAAATCTAATTTTGATGCGAAAGTGACATTATACTTCTACATTCATCTATGCTGATGCTCTTTGTTTGTACCACGTTTCATTTTCTAAAGTGATCAAAGTCTAAGCCATTCTGGCTGTTGAAAAACGTGTACAAAATATATGGGGAAAATTAAATACTCAAAATTCAATAAAAAAATCAGGCAATGACGTCATCATGACATCATGCTTCGCAGCACGTCTTTGCTTGAGGAAACTTTGATGAAGATTGACCCTTGCAAATGGACTAAAGTGCTGTGGAGAAAAACTATGTACAAAGGAATGGGAACAAGAAGAAGAGGGAATCACTATAAAAGAATCTTGACAAAAAGAATGCAATTTTTTGCAAAATTGTGAAAAAGCCCAAAGAAACTTTGACGCAAGCAACAGCTGCGCCAGCAGTTAAGCCGAAGCAGCTAATTAACGTCAAGGCCTGAATGTTTACAAAATATACATTTAGATATATACACCTATATGTCCTTTACATACATGTATGTACATGTATGTCCACCACCTTTGAATTACCTTTTGTATTAACTGTTGCTACTGTCTTGTTAGCTCTTGCATCCCATATTCTGATGGTCTTATCTCCAGATGCCGTAACAAATAACTCTGGATGAAATGGGTGCCAGCATAGTTGGTCAACACTGTCTGTGTGACCTCGATATGTTGCTTCTCTTGACTGCAAATAAAATATAAAAAATTTTCACATGAGTTCAGTTTTACACTTGAATACAATGTAAGACAAATTTCAATACATAGCTTGGTTCTAAAACTTCAGTTGCTTTAATAGAGGGGTGATCATTACATGTGAATCGGATGATAATTTATCTTTTGATAAAACGAATGAAAATTGCAAAAATCAAAACAGTGAGTGTTTTTTGTAAAGTTGGTGGTCTGATCTGCTGATTCAGAACTGGACAAAAAATTTTTTTTTTCATTTTGAGAACTCTTGGATCCACTGACCAACAATATACTGATATAAATGTAAACATAAAAGTTTTTCCTCCATGGTTCAACCAACAGTTAAGTTCCCAATTTCAATCTTGTGAGCTTTGGTCCTTGGCGGATAGCAATACTTGTCTACATGCGCTCCAAGCTCCATGAGAAGGCATGATGGCAGCCAATAGCTACAATACACTTTATGTCGCTTAGAGATCATGTTTTGTGCGAAAAAAAAATTTACTAGTACCATTATATTTAAAATGTAACTTCAAACCAAAGGAAAGTCTCCCTTAGCCCATATATTACACTTTAGGACTCTTTTCTCAATTTGGAAACTGGAATGTACAAGGTGTTCAAGGTGTGTTGACAGTTTTTGTCATATGTTGATTCCACTCTAAAGGTCATGCTATAGGGGCTAAATAGGCTGATGACATGGGGAGATTCGCATAACAGAGCTGGAAAAACCCTCTCTATCAAAAATGGTGGTTTGCCCTTTTCGAGCATCCTGTATCCCTGCCATAACTATGTCACTATCCTGTCAAGGGGGCTCGGAAAATTTGACTGTTTGCCACAAGATTTCACGTAATAGATAGACCCATTTGGATTTGTTAAAAAGAGATATTTCTTAGGTACACATGTATATGTTGAATGATACCAATTAATCCTTGCACAATCTTTCAATCTTAGGCCTCAGGCTTGGAACAACTTAGCTACCATTTTAAATCTCCATGGGCGTAAATCCCGGGGAGGGTAGATGGGGGATACATACGTATACCCCCATTTTTTGAAAGCAGGGATAGGCTACTGAATCATACCCCCTGCGCTTTATCATGGTAGGAAAAAATTGAGGCAGATCATGACAGATCGTGACAGACTTCCCAACAACCAAAAGGTATTTAGTAGCAATAAACGGGGAAAACATCTTTTACACGTTAAGTACGCCACTTTTGATGCAAAGTTCGGTCAGAGTGTAATACAGTTGTGCTCAAAATTATTCATACCCTTTGGAAATAACCTACTTTTCTAAATTCTTCATTTGTAAAAGCTATTGTGTTAGTACTTCCACTGTATCTATTGTCTAGTTGTTACACTACACAAACCCACATGTCTTGATATAATCCTCCTTTTTCATGATGTTCTGTATCTTAATGAGGTTTTGGGTGCCACTAGCAGAGAAGGAAACCCAACCACCATGCTTTATGGTTGGGACTGTGTTCTTTGGCTTATATGCTTCCCCTTGCGTCCTTCAGACATAGGCAATATCCATGTGGCCGAACCATTCCATCTTTGTCACATAAGACCACAGGACCGACAACCAAAAGGTAGGATCTTGATTCAGATGTGCTCTAACAAATGCTAGATGAGCCTCTTTATGTTTCTTCTTGAGTAGTGGTGTCCTCCTGGGCCTGTATCCATGGAGACCTCCTTTATGTAATACTCACTGGATGGTTGCCCGTGACACCTTTGTCCCTGCCTTATCAAGGTCATCAATTGGGGCCTTGGTTGTGATCCATGGGTTGTTGTTGTCCTCCCAGCAGATTTTTCTGGCGAGTCTACGAGATACTTTACACTTCCTGCCATGCCCATTGAGGTTTTTCACTATGTTGAACCTCTTATGCTTCCTGATGATACTCTGAACTGTTTCAACAGGGACCTCATAGTGCTTGGAAATTGCCTTGTAACATTTGCCTTCTTTATGGGCATTCAAGATATGCTGGCGTACATGTATGTTCTCACTGAATTCCTTCTTATTGGCCATGGTGACGAGTAACTGAGAATGATCTGAAAACTTTTCTTTTTTTTATACACTTTTGGGGAAATGGCATATTATTAGAATCTTGAACACTTAAGTCATCAAAAGAAGGTATTTATTCTAATGGAACATCTTTAAACAGCTTCATGCCAAAGATTCTTGCAGTCATAAAAAGTGAAAATAAGCAGTAAAAATGAAAGGAGTAAAAATAATTTTGACCAGGAGCAAAAAAGGTGATTCCATTTTCAAGTGTCATATTGCTATGGTGCTGCAGGTGCCTCATGGGAGCTTTCATGGGAACATATCTTGACCACTGTTTCACTGCAAAACCTGGATTCAAAAACACAAAGCATTACGACCTTTGGAAACAGCATTTAAAAATATTCATCCAGCACCGCTAGTGTATCAATTTAGTTAATATATAGAAAAGTATGGGAAGGCACATGACAGGGGTAGCCATGATCTGGTCCCGTTTCCTGTGACTACGGCTTTGAACTTTTATCAAAAGAGGGAGCGGTGAGGAGACGCTACATAAACTGTTAAAATTATTTCTTTCAAAAATTTCAAAATCTTTTTCTGAGTGCGTAAACCTCATAGAATGACTGTTTTGGGGTGAGTCTAGCCCAACGTTCAACCTCCATTGACTTTCAAATTTTGCAGGCACACCGCCAACTCTGTGTGGAGCTCCCATGTGTGGTGTTGCATAATTCCTCTTTTGTTCCAAGAAATGACCCAGCATCAATTACCAGATACTTGGTTATTTTTGATTTTGACCAAACTCCTCAAACCAGTACAAGGAATTTTGTTACTTTTCAAGGGATGAAAATGTAACATCTCCTACAACCAGTATATTCAAGATACTTTGTTTTTTGTAATTTTTTTCAGGGTTGAAAATATGACCAAACTCCTAAAACCAGTACATAGAATTTGTTACTTTTTCAAGGGATGAAAATATAACATGTCCTATAATCAGTCCATTCAAGAACCTTTTTTTTGGTCATTTTTTTCAAGGGATAAAACTATGACAACTCCCAAAACTAGTACCATGTTTTACTTAAAAGTAAAAGTAGTACACCAGATATAATGGGGCATTAAGTCATGAAACACACAAAATAATGTCCATGAAAATGGAAAATATATGTTCAAGTGTCCCTCAGTGGATGGTATGGTACTTTCCTTGCTTTGGCCGGTGTAAATCTTGAAGTTGCAGCAGTACCCGGCAGCATCCCCAGTGCTCTAACAACACTTACAGTATACATCTTGATGCCAAAGCAGGCCCTCTTTCTTGGGTTGCAGGTGGTGAAGTGTAGATGCCCATAGAATTTCAGTAGGAAACCATCGACGGAAATGTCCTATTGAGGAATGTAGACAGTGGCAAACTTCTCAACAAGATGGTCAACGACTGGGCCCACTTTGAAAAGGTGGTCAGCTCAGTCCCCGCATGGCACTCTTGTCATTGAGGTGCAGGGACTAAAGGATGGCAAGGAAGCAGTCTCAGGGCATGGTGGATGGGAATAAGTTCATCTTCAGCAGTGCATCGGTTGACCAGTAGCTGTGAAGGATTGGGTGTTTTGCGATGCCCATCATAATGCAAAGGCCCAGAAAAGCCTTCAGTTCTCTGGTGTTTACATCAGTCCACGGTCGCACGTGTGACGATGTCATAGTAGGCCTCTGCACGGCATACTGGTTGGTCTCCTGGACTATGTATCTTCTTGTACAGGATATTATCAAACAAACAAAAAAACAGCTCAAAGGCCGCACTGCATGTTGAGCTGTGATGCAGGCGGGGATCGACGGCACCACCATTATTGGTGAAGCCGTACTTCAGCAGCGTGCTGTCTTCATCTGTCCACCGGAACAGTGCAGCACTGCTGCTGGTCAATACAGCGGTCTGCATTGGGGACTGTCTCTTGTACTTGGCATATACCACCAAGGGTACATCACTGTCTATCTCTGTACTCGAGTGTACTTGGGCAGGTGTCAGCGGTAAGGAACAAGACAAAGAACCCTCATCTGAACTGAAAAAAAATCACTTTCATCACTGGAAGAACAGGATTCTTCGGATATAACTTCAGCAAGGTTGTCAGCACTCTGAAACAGTGCTTACGCTAAAACTCGAGACTTGAGTGCCACTGTGTGGCAATTTTATTTTCAAGCAACATCAGGCCGAGCAATGTCAGTCAACGTCACTCAACCTGCATTGTGAGCCCACACAGCGCGTGCTTTGTCTGCAGTGATTATCCACTGCAAGGGCTGGCAGCACAAACAATAGTGCTCTTCACAAACAAATGGATTACCTCCGCTAATGGCTAGTGCTCTGCACTGAAAGCATAGATGATTGATTAGCAACTCCCAGCAGCTCGGTCATTTATTGCAGGATTTTACAAGTTTGGTCACCCCAACTTTGAAATAAAGGCCCAGTTCTCTGGCCCCAGGAACCCATTATCACCTATGAGCAATTTAATTACCTCGGCTGATGGCCTAAACTTTTAACTGACAACAACCAAATTTTTTTAACACCCAGCAACTTTTTTTAAAATTAAAGTTCCGATTTCGGGTACCCCGGCCAGGGATATAAGGCCTATGTGTCCGGTACCAGGGACCCCCGCCGCAAAGAGGTTAAGTCAGCATTTGAAGTCAAGGTTATATATCCTACTGAATTTTTATATTGAAAGAATCTGATTGAACTGAAACCTAGTGTCACTACATTTTAAACACTTGAAAAACTACAGAAAATTCCTACAGAAAACTGTGACTTTTCAGTCAAGCTTGTTAAACTGAAATTGCTGAGGAAAGTACCGTGAACCTTTGAAGAAATTTAGGAATTCGATTCCAGACTCCAAATCTTTGTAAATAGCTTAATTTTGTGCATATCATTGATAACTGAATAATTTACTTGTTTCTGTCATCAGTTCTCTCTGTCTGAAGCTTTTAAGTTCATTAAACCGGGGTCATAATTAAAAAAAAAAAGGAACTTGCAGGTAGCAGTGACAAACAAACTGATATTTATCAACACCATTAAACCCTACTAAATTCTACACTACTCAAATATCAACTGGACTTTCGGTTAGGCTATGAATTGCTGTGACAGAGTAAAATTACAGTGAGCCAGATTTTTAAGTTCATGAATTTGGCTTAAATAAAAAACCTTTGCAAGCTAATGACCATCAGGATGGCCTTTAGTTCAATGCTGGTTTCATGTCTATGTGTTCACATTCTTGTGAAAATCGCGGTTGCAAGAATATCATGATTTTTTTACATGAAGAGAGCAAATAAACAAATTTTCACTGCTCAAAAAAGGCCACATATTTGATTACATAAGAACACTAACAAACTAATCCATCAGACGTCTTGTTTCCATCACAAAAGCTCACTGGCATTCCGGTGTACGACCCTGAACAATAAGTAAAACTAAATTGAGGAAGGAAACATACATAAAACATGGAGTGGTGACTCAGAGTAGTAACTCAGAGTTGTCAGAGTAGGCCTACAACAGTGACTTTGATCATGTAAAATACAAATTAGCACCTTCAGATTTATAAATATTATTTAAGGATAATTAGGCATACAGTGTACATTTGGTGGATATTTTGTTGGCTACCAGTGCAAATCAAATGGAGCTGAATTCATTTTAAGTTTTACGTCAGTGTTTGCACCAGACGACTTGATTTCAAAACTTCTCTCAACAACAAGGAGAATTCAGTATATTTTTCAACTGATGTATTTCAAAGCACCTAAAGAATAATTAAAAAATATAAGCCATACAAAAAAGAGCACAAGATTGGCGGGAAATGAGAAAAGTTTGGCTCTCTTTATTCTCTTACTGTTTATAATCACTCTCACTATCCCAGCATATCTGCTAGGTCTTACACCTGTCAACCACCGAAAAAAAAGTTTGGCTATGAACAGTATGTTCATTGCGAACATCTTTTTTTACTTTTTTTTATGACGTTCGAGAATTTTGACAAAAATGCATGCATAATGCAAGTTTGAGAATGCCGAAAATGCTTTTAAATGTAGTGCTTGAAAATTCCATGCACCATGTTCATTTTGTCAGTTACTTTGGAAATAAAATTAAATTAAAATTAACAACTCTGCGCATTAGATTTTCATCATGAATCGCATTTTAAGTCTTGAACTTCAGTTTTTTGCACACGTCATTCGGTATGACAGATTGTCTTTTGAGAAACCTTGGTACTAAGAATAAGGGCTCATGAATATCGAATGAAAAAGCCCACTATGTGGGTTAATGTCGGAGGTCTTAACTCGAGTTTTTCAGCTGTATTGCAAGCAATCAGCGACTATCCCCCACGCTACACAGTTGATAAACCCGTCATGTCACATATATTTCTGTTATGCCAGTGTAGTTTGTAACATATCCGCAAATCGATATGTCAGTACTCCGCCAACAGATGGTGCTCTTTACCACACATTGCACTTCACGCTTCTTGAACCAAGACGAGGCATCTCAACCATCATGTCTGAATAAACCAAACCGGATTCAAGTTCGAAATAGTTCTCCTCTGTCCATCCATTTATTCTCTAAATACGGTTCCGCACACTTTACATGTACATGGTGGCAGCAGCAGTAAAACGAAGTCAAGCGACAGTAAACTGGAAGTTGTTTGCCACATAGTTTTGTATAAAACCACTATAAATCATTGAAATGATCAGGAGAGTGAGCGGTCAACTCTCACCATGACGGAACCCGCCGAAAACCAGACAGTCATGAACACAAAACAGGACACAAAAGACTGGAAAAACAAGAGAGTCAGTGTACCCTACATTCACAGACATTGCCTCATTGCCCTGTGCATAGCCTAGGACAACAGTGGTGCGAAATAACAGAGAAAACTCATAGATTTGTGACCGCACACAACCGTGGAAATTTCTAGATATTTCAACGTTAACACATGGTCACTATTTTGTATATGGAAACGCGCACGGGAGGACCACGCGCTACGCCACATTGCATGAAACTAGTCTCCTACTTCAGCTGTTTTGTGAATTGACACAGCGCGTAAGTTGCAATCATCTGAGCCTGCACAAACAAATCAAGATGACTGAGTCCTACGTCCCACGCATGGACTGGTCTCATGCAGACCAAGCTAATGCCATTAAGCTGTTCAAGCAGCAGTGTGACATGTACTTCACCATCAAGAACATTAAGCCAGACCGCCAGGTGGACCACATACTGTTATTCATGGGCTCACAGGGTCTATGCATGTACAACTCGTTGGGACAGCCACAAGCTGAGGCAAAAGACCCAGCCAAGATTTGGGAGAAATTCCTGACCCAAATCAAGCCCAAACAAAACTTTGTGTGGCCAGGCTCTCACTACAAACACTTAACGCAGGAGTCGGAGAACATGACATCATCTCACAACTGAAGCTGCAGGTCTACAAATGCAACTTCAAAGACGATGATGAAATGAGAAGTCCCATCGTTGACCAACTTATTGCTGGCACACGATATCCAGAGATACAGAAGAAGCTGCTGGGCAAGCCAAAGACTTTGACCCTCGATAAAGCAATTGACCAAGGCCGCACACATGAAGCCGCTTTTATGCAAATGAAAGAACTGGCTCATGTACAGAACACAGACACCCTAGCTGTACATGAGTTGCGCAGTATGGAGCATCAAAAGTGGACAACCCCATTTTCTTTATTTTCTGCTAGTAGATTTTCGGGATTTTGGATTTTGCATAAAGCATTTTCAAAAACGCAATTTTCCGCTAGCAAAAATCTGGATTTTACTTTAACAAGTCACGTGGCACTTCAAAAGTGGACAACTAAAAAGTTCAAATTTCCACTAGCAAATTTTATTTGATGCTCCAAAAGAGGACAACCCCATTTTCTCATTTTCTGCCCGTAGATTTTCGTTTTTTTGAAGTTGCATGACCCCTTTTCATAAAACCAAGTTTTTTGCTTTGACGACGGCGGTCGATTGCTTGGGTGGTCCAAAAGTGGACAAGTTGAAAACTGAAACGACGGCAGTGCTCCCTATGCTCAGAATGGAATGGTCTTAGGAACATGGGCAGCCTACATTAATAGTAGCGGGTCAGGGGTCTGACGGATGGCGTCACAGTTCGGAAAAAAATGTTGATGTTTCCTATTGAGAAACTTGCAAATACGAAAGGGGCTGTCCAAAGCCTGATAGTCCTTTATGGTATACTGCAAACTTCCGACTTCCCAGCGCACCATGTAATTAGAATGACGGTGGCGGCTTGCTGTCAGGAATTTCCATTTTAATTAAATGAGCACATGGCAATATATGTGTCCCCTAAACCATACTAGCTGTAATAAACCACTGTATTGTATCTAAGTCCTGTAGTATAATTGAATTTGTTGTGGAACGAAAAAAGGTTGGAATTGAAAAAGTCATGTTAAGACAAGAAGCTGAGTGCTGTTTAATCAAAGTGAATCAAGAGTTTCAAAAAGAGGAAATAGAGTAAGTAAAAATGGTAAACATTAAAATGCAACTTGAACTTGCTGAATTAATTTTGACACCCCACAAATTCCAAAACATGTATTCAGCCAATAATTCCAATCATAAAAAGGATAGCCACAACAAAAATAAATCTTTCAGCTAGTGAACCAGTCGGTCACTGATAGGACATCAAAGATTTAATTTAATGTTTATCGTTCACATCTTTGTTCAAGTCATCAAATAAAAGTCGGCAGTTATAGTGGAGGCCTGGGTCATTACTATTAAGACAAATGATTCAAAGTGACAATGTGAAGAGATATTAATAAAATGAAAACACAAACTTGCAAGTGATGGCCCAGAGCAGTCATATTATGCATGTACTGCGAAATACATGGATGATGGACTGTATCTTAAGTAGGCCTGTGCCGGGTACCCGGGTACCCGCCCATCGATTTCAAAACCCGGTTCAATTTTTCCGGGCCGGGTACCCGTACAAAAGTAAATAAATTAGGAACAAA
>NW_019091648.1:193509-207260 GCF_001949145.1 Acanthaster planci
TTACCCACTCCGCCCATTGTACCGCAAGTCGTTTTCCTAGTTCCGGAATTTCCTAGCTCACAAGAGCGAAAAAACCACTAAAATTCATGGGCGATAGGTCACTCGCTACGTGTGATTTTAAATATTTCTTTAAATTGAATAGTCACATAACCCTTTGGAATTTTCATACAATTGCCTTCAAACCCCACTAATCAGAACACTAGACTAGCTTAATTCTCCGAGAGATGGAACCACCCCATTCAATAACAACGACTGGGCAGCACCTGTATCCCTAAGTATCTTAACTTGATACCAATCACAGCCATTTTCTAGTGAGACGCGACAATCAGACATAAATGCCTCATAACCATTGGTTGCTTCATTGGTCACATTCTGATTACATTCTCGAGTGGGTTTACCCATGGAATTTTCCTCAAGCTTCTCATCAACAGAAGGGAGCGTTTTGCCCTGGAGTACCCTTGTGATTTGCTGGCAATGAATGCAATAGGCTTTTCAAGCTGATCCCTTCGTTTGAAACAATTCTCAAATGTGTGTCAATTTTGCCACAAAAACTGCAAACTGTCCCCAGCGTCCACTGGCTTAATGGTTGGGCGGCATAGGTTCTACCGCACCCCAGAAAACCAGAGTTCAGAATCCAACAAACAACGATATTCCAACGGTTTTAAATCCGGCAGGAGATTCCAGAGCGCATTCTCCAGTACCCAGGAATGGGGTTAAACTTTGGCGCAAATTCCATTTCAAAATCGAAAGTTCGTTGGACCAAAAATACTAGAGGTCAACATAACTTGTAAACATGCATATTCATTAACAAATTCTTAACAACATTGATAGTTATATCCCACACAGTCAACACTTACAAAATGCATTGAAAACATAAAACAGACGTATCGAACTGTAATGTTTACGATTAGGAATAATTTCTATTTAATCAAGTTTACATTTTTACATTTCATGCAAAAAAATGTCTCTGAGCAGTGCCGCCATTCGCCGCCATCTTGCCTTCTCAAGGCGTTTGGACCGCACCATGGTTTACTGTATAAAGGTGACCCCCTGTAACGTTCTGGTATGGTCCGTCTGACCGAGAGGCTCCGCAGCTCCGTCTTTCGTGGCTGTGCAGAGGATGTTATTTTCGTTGAATAAAAACGACTTTTTCCCCCCAAATGTTGCCCACTGTTGTTAGCCAAATTGTATTTTAGGCATTATATTTTTATGTTATTGCATTTCTGTCGACTCAGAACGTGATTTGGGTGTGTTGATGGTGTGTTGATGTTACTATTATGTGTTGTCACGTGTTGATGTTGTGTTGACATTACTTAGTACGACCGGTATTTCGGCCTATGCCAAAATGGCACGAACGACAACAGCCGTAGGGTCCAAGTGCACATGAGCGCGCTGCTACAGTGTGAACAATGTCTGTGAAGCAAGTGCCATCTCGCAGATGGTTCCCGGCAATCTTCAGTGCAAAACACACGCATGTGCACTCTGACATAATCACTGTTGTTTGTCGTTCTTGCCATTTTGGACATGTATAAATAAAGAGGAGCCCAGTGATTGTTCAGTGTAATCCCCAGTGCACTGTGGCCAACTGCCATTTCAACTAGTACATCATGTACGGTAGCTGTGATTGATCAAAACTGTACTTGGACCCCACTTATATCGTTCGACCATGTCCAAATGTTTAAAAAAGCAATTTTGTAGGCCTACGAATACCAACCATTCGATCTCTTTCTAGAAGGAACACGCTCACAGTTTTGTCGAAAGACCCTGATGCAAGAAGACGACCATCGCAGCTCCAGCCAACTGAATGTACTTTGGCAGTATGATTTCCACTGAATTCCTTCGTCCGGTTGTGGTGCAGAAAATATTTTTGAATTTCATCCAAATATGACGCCATTTCGGAGTAACTGCAGTATGCCTACGATAGTACGAATGAATACGATGGCATTCAATGCATGGGGGATGCTAAGGCTGCATCCGAATCTGTTGTCCACAGCTAGGTCTGGGTCTTCACTCCATTGGACATGCGTGGAGACGCGTAGAAAATAGACCTAGCCGTAGCTCTGGAAGCCCTTTCAGACACGGCCTAAGGTCTATGGCAGCCATTGTGGCAAAAAAAGACAACATGAAAAATAAAACAAAATTATATAACAAACTATTTTTCAAATAAAACAAAAAAGAAAGAACTAAAATTAAGAACAATGAATAAACATTCAAAAATTGCAATTCAAAAAACGAAAAACCAAATGAAATTATTCAAAAGTAAGTTAATAAAACGAAAAAAGAACTAAAATAGAAAACTAAGAATTGAAAACAGACAAAAATCAGAATCAAACAGAAGATATAAAAACTGAAATATCTAAATATAAATGTAAAAATAAAAGTAGAAAAAGAAGTAAAAAAAGACAAAGAAGAAACTGTTTATAAAAAAAAAACAAAGGAGAAATCTACAACAAAAGTGACAAAACAAACTGCTATTATTGTTGAAAAGAAGTAAAAAAGAAATCTCAAACAAAAAAATTGCAAGTGGCAACACAAAATTGTAACTTGCAAAACAAAATTGTAACTCGCAAAACAGAAATGTATCTCACAAAACGAATTGTAGTTTCGTAAACGAACTGACCAACTCTTAACGTTGGGGGCGTGAAAAGCTCTGCATGCAGCGCGCGTTTGTTTCCTGAACTTCGCTCGTCAAACGCGCAGCACCGACTGTGGAATATTTCCGTCGTTAAAGTTCTGTGAAGTCTTTCCATTTCCTTAATAATGTAACGTCTCTCTTGGGGTAGAGAGTTGTTATCATAAATAATAAGAGCTATTGGACTGACTTATACACACACTACTGTTTTATTCCGAAGAATTATTCACATTTTCTCCATATTTACAATGAGCAACTGCTACTAGTAAGGCTGGATATTAATCAAGTACTGCTCGTCCACACCCTGAGCCACTTATTCGGGAATGATGGAAAGGTTGTTCATATCGGAGCTATACGCTCACGAACGGTCAGGGAGTTTTTTCTGCAAAGCTGCCCGCTCGGGAATGATCGATGCTGACCGTTGGAGCTGGTCGCTTTACATAGACTTTTGGGGCCGCGTCTTAGCCAATGGGAGCACTGGATTGGGGTGGTTATGAATAATTCATACTGTAGAAAGTCTATGGAAGAAAAGTCTATGGGGATTTTGTACACACTTGGTCCTCGCTGACTTAAGTTTCTGAAAAGCGATAAGGTCCGAGAAGTTTGGGAGCGGGAGGGTGAAAGGCTGTTTGTGGGTGAGCTACGGGGGACTTAGTCAACGAGGGAAAGGAAAGGGTGAGCCTTTCTTGGTACATTGGGTTGTATACAACACTTAGTCTCTGGATGGCTAAGAAATCTACACGGAATTCTTACGGGGTAAAGCTGATGGTAAGCGGAGGTAATTGACCTCGCTGTGCTGTAATCGGACACAGGCTTTCGGTGTGTGGTTTGGCAGGACACATTCGGTATGAGTTGGGGGTCTGTGTTGGTCGAATGTACGGGTTATATGTGTGATTGAAAGTAGGATCGACTCTGAGGAAAATTTGGGGGGGAATGATTAAGTTGGAAGTGTGCTTCGGAGTTGCAGTTCAAGGGCATGTGGTGCAAGTTCAAGGGCATAATGGTGCGGAACACACGCGCGACCCCGTTGTTCTATGCAGCATATAGAGCAACGGGGTCGCGCGTGTGTTCCGCACCATTATGTCCGCATGGTCGTAAACTTTTTTCAGGCCCATTATGTCCGCCCCATTGTTTCCGCAGGGCCAATTCTGTCTGTAAATGCAAATCAGTGTCCTGTACTGACATGTAACATACCGGCTCTGCTCTATGAATGATTAATTTTCTGTCTGAATTTTAAGGGTTTCAGGGGATGAAAGTGACGGGCCATGCAGTCACACAAGTGAAACTATAATCGTTTTTGCAAACTTCGTCAGTCTTTCGTATGCATTTGTTTGGAGTTAAAAAAAAAAGAAGCAGACAGGTTTTGCATTGTGCACGCTGAGAGGGATCATCATTAAAAAAAATAATAAAACCCTTGAAATAGCACCTTAGGGTTTTAAAGAACTGGTGGAAATGTTTTGGCAATTTTAACCCATATTTTTGATTTTTTTTTAAGTTTAAATGCAATTTGCACATCCATAAGGAAATCTGTGATTGAACTGAAGGCACTGAATCTCAATGTTGCAAATGCTCGGTCAATTTTAAATGTTTTTATTGCGCATCTGATGCAACTCAAATGGGATGTCACACAGTCTTCATACATCAAAGAAGAGTGCAGAGATACACAAAACGTGCTTAGAAGTAAACCTCATTTCATGGATCCTTTAATTAAAACGGAGACCCTTAGCTGACTAATAACGCTGAGGTGAACCAACCAATTTATGTTCAAACATTTTAAGAGTAATATATTGGGACTAAGAACAGTAATAAATCAAAGCTAATAGCAACGGAAAGCTGAGAGGTGAAAATAATATTTGTGAGTGCGCTTTACTTTTACTACGGTTAACAACTAAATAAAAAAAATTAATAAGGAATATTTGTAGTTTTACCTATAGCCATCCCCTCGGAATCACAACCAAGCCCAGGTAAAATTCCTTTCCTTGCCGTCGCTTGGGATTATTAATATGAAATTATAACGAATGCTGTATTAATTGATTCTTTCAACGTTAATGATTCCACACTTATTACATGGCAAAGCGGTGGTGCAAATAACATTTTGAGTGCAAAGAACAGTTCTGTGACTACAATTATAAAGAGAATGTAAATGAAAACAGAAAATTTAAGAAAGTCTGTTGTATTCCTCAGGGTGCTTACCAAAATGTTACATACCCAGGGTTGATTATTTCTCCCACCCCCCTTTTGGATTAAAATCCTGTATCTTGAACCATCCATGACCGGTTGCAAAAAGTACAACTTTGCCATAAAGCAAACCCTTGAAATTTCCAAAGACGCGACGCAACTCAATTGCAAGTCCACTGTTTTTCCCTGTGTATCTATACAACTTCGCTAGTGACCATTCATATAGCTGCCCAACAGAAACCTCCCAAGCGTTTTCCTCTGTATGTGCTACAATATCTGAGGAAACGTGTACTCTCGGTAGAACTGTTTGAGACACAAGAGCATTGAATCTTACACTCATTGGGAAAAGAATCTTAAAAAGGCCAATGTAAGCTGATGACAATGAAATGATGTTCTTTAGGATAAGTTCCAACACTTCGTTTGGTAAATCACATAGAAACACTCGTTTGCTTGATTCATTACATGGAACAGGCTCGTGATATACGCTGTACCTCGTAAGATCTGGTGGACCTGCAAAAGAGCTGTCAACATGGTTTGAACCAGCATCTTCACCTGGCATTTCTGTATGTTCCCTGACCCTGGTCATAGGCTCTAGCCTAATGTAGTGGAACTCGTACTTATGTCCAAAATACACCATTCCAACGTACTCTTGATGCTCAGGTTCAATGAACGTCAGCCCACGATGTTGGCTGGAAATAACGCCTATTCTGACGCTATATGTAGTGGCAGCAGCATGTAAGGAAATATGATCTCTCCATTCATTTTCTGACATTCTCTGCAAATATTCTTCCTAAGATAGATTAGGCACGATTTCAGACAGGTGGTCATCTCTATGGCATAGGGTTCAGGCGGAGCCACGAGACAACATCAGACCTAACAGTTTGTTGGTCAAGCTGACTTCCCAAGAGAAGACTTAAATTTTGAGCCAGCGAATGAAACATGTAACTTCCATCCTATGGAATGTTTCCTTCGGGAAGCAATTCATATTCTAGTGCGTGTGTAACCAAGTCGTCCCGAGCGGAATAAAAAATTGCATTCCGGCTAATATTGTTTAAGAAGTCAAAGACAGCGTGGCTGCACTTTGTGTATTCTGGGATACTGAACATTTGGGGGTTATGTTCCCTTAATCTGCACTTCAATCCAGAATGTCTGCAACACTTGTGAGACATGAGGTTCGAACACAAAGGTACAGCTGAACGCTCACCGTTATCATCGTTGCACTGGCAAAACAGGATAATTTTCTTCAAAAGATGGGTATGTAATTTCTGTCTTTCTGTTTCCTTGTCTTTTGTCGTCGCAGCAATATCGGAAACCCAAAACCATTTTGCAAACAATTATTGACCGCCCTCCTTGAACTTCACTTTATACGTATGTTTTTTATGATTTGTTTTTACTATCTGACCTTCATGTATTACTTTATTTGAAACTTTGCCTTTCCCGGTCATCCTTATCAAGACTTCGTCAGCAATAAGGTACAAACTAGGAGGATTTTTAACCATTGATCTTTTTACCATATTCTGTGCATTCTTCCTAGAGACGCGACGAGCTTTCTCTCTCATACGTTGAACTTCGCGCTGCCTGGACCTAACAACACCAGAATGACGGCAATCACTTGCTGCAGCAAGGATATTTGTATTAACCTTTCTTCCATAATAGACTTCAAATGGTGTTGCCCCAATAGCTTCGTGGAACTCTGTGTTTCGCAGAAAAGCATATTTTTTTACACTTCGGGCCCAGTGACTTTTCTTCGTTTTGACAAAGTCAAAAAGAATTTTTTCTTCCACGTGCGATGTGATGACTCCATTTTCCCTTGGCTTTGTGGGTGATATGGTCGTCCTTTTACTCGAATCATTCCCCTTTTTGTGCACAAATCATTGACGTGGCCCAAGAACTCTTTGCTGTTGTCACTTTGTAAAACCTTGGGCTGGCCTTCTGACAAGTAAAGCTCATCTAGTATTTCCGCAATCCTTTTACTGTTTTTTTTTTTATGGTAACGGGAAGAGCTACACATACCTACTAAAGACATCCATAACACTTAGAATGTACTTAAAGGTTTCCATCTGACTCGAATTTGTCATCTTCGCCATACTCACTAAGTCAACTTGATGAATCTTCTGTACATCACTTGCCATGACAGGTGTTAATGGGGCTTTGTTGAAACTGCTCACCCAGTCGTTTTGCAACCTTCCTGATACTTCATCCTTTACTGGTAGTGTATCCTTTCTTGATAACCCGATGGACTTCTCCCTCCTTTAGAAGCATGGATGTTGTTAATGAATATACGTTGTTCCATTACTCCCCTGACTGTGTTGTCGCGTAGGTGTACATTGAAAGCGAGACGCCATCTTCTTAACTGCCTCCATGCGGCCTGTCCATTTGAGTCATCTAATCGTTCGGTTACTCGAATGCCATTAAGGGTATCTGGGGAAAAGTTTGACATTAAACTCAATGAAACAGTGTTGTTGCGAGTGTCTCATTTAACATTACGAAGCCATAGCCTCCAATTTGCACTTTTCGACAGACTTCCTTAACACAATGTGGAATCTTATTCAGCCCAACCTTTGGCAAAAATCTTTGGAATGGTGTTTTTTATTTCTATGCTTGTTGTTAGGGGGGTGAGTATTGTAATATTAATGAAATATTTGTCACGTATTAAGATGAGAGGACCAAGGTGTGAAGTAAGACATAGTCTAATTTGTTCTTGATCTAAGTAATTTGATAAAATGGTGTGGTTTTCTCATGATATGCAATTTAAATTGGGAATCGGCATTGTTACAATTTGCAATTCCCCAAACTGGTAATGTTTATTTTTTTTTCGAAAAAGATAGATATAAATTACCCGTGAGGGCTTGATGTCGTTCTTCGCTGACGCTACGTATTTTGTTCCCCATTCCTGCACTTGGGTGCCACAACAATGCCAGAAGAATCATCAAGGTCACGATGGTTTTAGCTCTGCACCAGTAAAAATATGGCAATATTCTCAAATTAAAAGAAAAGAATATGATGCCAACACATTTTAAACAATTATTTAATGACGAGCAGGGGCTTACTTCATACATGGCAATTACTTCATACATCTATTGCAATTGTCTTTTTGCAAATGTTACGTGAACTTGCAGGAATTGATACACATTATCGTTCACCTTTCAGAGAATGCGAAATTTTCGTTTTGATGTCAACTAAATGATTTTTGTATAGCAAGTATCACGTTATAACAAGAACGTTTGACTTCCCGGACAAAAGTACTAAATGTTATTATACTTCAATCACTCTCTAATTTCCAAAGAAAGAACATTTCATTTCTCCTCTAGTGAAAATTTATTCCTGAACGGTGAAACTCAAGGGACAAGACGAATTCAGGTGAAACTTTATTACGCCAACATATCAGGAATCCTGTCAAACTTGAAGGATCCCCTTTTCCGAACTGTTTTAGTTTTAACGGGCAGTGAATTTCTCAGTCGATATTGTTTAGTTTCTTATTTAACTCTTCGGAAAAATAACACCAACGCAGACATGAATACTTATTAAGTTGGCTCTGTGTGCACAAGCCTTTACTTATATTTAACTGGGATATAGGCCTCGCCACATTATTAGTGAAATTAGTCATATGAAAGTAACATTTCATGCAAACTATTTAATGCAAACTTCATGCAAGCGAAAAGGTACATGGAACGATTGTTAATACAGACCTGTTCATTTCTGTTGAGTTGCTAAAGTTAAATGTTGTGTGATGTGGATCAAACACTTCGTAAAAATATCAAAAAATGATGTGAAACAAACACCAAAAGCGTATACAAACTGAATCTAAACAAATACGAATATACAGCCCAAGGATGAAGTGATGAAACGGCGTACACTGTAGGTTATAGTGACAACTTGCAAACTGAAGGATGAGAGAGTAGCTAACCTTGCGGGCATAGTGTAGAAGCTCTGTAAAAGAGAATTGGGGGAAAGCACTTAAATAACAGCAACGTTGCATTAACGCCCCGTCCAGCAATCCTCACAGAGAATCCACGACATTTTGTTTTTCGTCAATATCAACCCTCCCCCACTAATCCAGCAGCCAGCCTCGCCAGATATATCTTGCATTCTCCGTTCATGAAAAAGCCGTGGTTTTGTTTTCGTAAGAAAGACAGTGTTGATTGATAAAAGCATATACTGCAGTGGGTGGCAAGGCCTGTACAAAGAGGTATCAATTTTGCGCAGGCTAGAATATTGTGGCGGGACTACTGACAACTTTGTGTGGCGGACCAGCAGACTGGCCTGATCGGAGATAGAATTGACCTGGCCTAACCCCACAAGTATATTTATTTAATTAACCTTACGCAAGAATGAGCGGCTAGCGGTGGTAAACCTCCACCAAAGGAATAGCCCCTACGGCATAGTCCACCGTTCTTAACTGATATCCCCCCCTTGCATTTGGATATCCAAACGCAAGGGGGATATCAGTTAAGAACGGTGGACTATGCCTTAGGGGCTGTTCGTTTGGTGGAGGTTTACCACCGCTCTGTGATTAGGTAATTGATCCCAATGCCAATAAAGACTACAATAAACGTCAATAAGTGATACAGGACTGAACTAAATCTCACGGTGACCAGTGATTTCCAAGGCAATTATATGATTGGTTTATTCAATGTCAGTGCTCAGTTATCCTTTATATACAACAGCAATTAACTTTACACAAAATTATCCTCACGGGGAGGTAGTCCTACGTGGTCAACTGCAACACGAACGTGATTAATCAGCCTTATCCTTAACCTACACCAGAATAACCCTCACGGTGATCAGGGTAATCCTCACAATAACCAGGTAACCCTCACAGTGATCAGGGTAACCCTCAAGTCTAAATAAATAATCTACCGATGGCTTAAATCTGATAAGTCTTAACCAAACAAGCGAATACAATCTTCGTAACTGTACAACACAACACAACGGTGTAGACTTGTACAACAATAATCTATACTGCCTAACGAAGCAACACAGGTCCCAAATTGCAACGAGGTTTAAGTTGACT
Organism: Acanthaster planci; assembly: GCF_001949145.1. The sequence continues at coordinate 203,334 of NW_019091648.1, forward strand.
TTAAATAACCCTCACCCACTTCAAGTTATTACGAAATAACACAGGTAAGTAGATTAAGAAGGCGATTATAATAGTTGTCACCGGACTCTAACGGAAACTTGCACCCTGTAAACCTCAACGAGGAAAGCAAGCTCCCAGACCAGGACCACACCCAGCAACCGTCGCTATACCAACAAGCATGGAGCAACGGCACACTCCTTCTAGTATAAGCTTCGCTAATTCCCAATTACCTGGTTAACACGGGTTCCCTAACCCTACAATCTACCACTTCTTAAATAAACGAGACTGTCTAACAATTCCGCAATCTTCAAAGAGATCTGATATAATCGGCAGCTCCGGCAACTGAGAACAAGCACCACAATAACCGATCGCACTAGGTAGATCCCCAACCACCAGCGGTCGTACGTCAGATTTACACTCGAAACTCACAACGCAACACAAACCCACAGAGCTCTGTTTAGCACGCTGCCATCTTGAGAAGTCCTGGCAACCCACGCAGCCAGCGCCCAGACCAAAGGTAATACACGCCTCTGATTGGTTGCCGCGGACATGTTTATGCATGATTTAGAAACCTGAATTATTAATGACCCAGACTAAACACAAGTCTGCGCAGCTACCCTGATTCCAGTATGGTTCCATATCTTGTTTTGGGGGTTTGGGTTTTTTTTGTGGGGGGGGGTTGCTAAATACACCGCCCAGCTCATTCCAAATCTGAAAGGTGACTGTATACAGGCTAAAAGAGCGCGCGCTTTGAAATGTGACTTAACGGATTTTAGCGCACATTTCTCAACAGTTCATGACAGTATAAAACTGCTATGTGGCTAACCCCATGAACCATAACAATACAAGGGGGCATAGTGAGATCCCCTCCCATCATGAGAGACCAGACATTCCGGTCCTTAAATAAAGCTATAGGTGTCTGTTTTCAGTGCCGCCGGCATCACTGTTGAAGTCTATGTCATTATTTGTCTTGACAAATATTTTCAATTAAATAGATTTAAGACTTTTTTAGAGACTTACGTTTGTTCTTGCGGGGATGCCATCTTCAAATATCACGAGGAGAACCTTCCATAACCCGTTTTCTGCCGCTTGATTGAAGCTGATTTAGACCTCTATAAAATCAGGCAACTAACTGTGGCTACTGACACCAAAGCTAACACCACAGGTGGGAATCTCGGGAAAGTCACTGTCATGCCCAGACAGGGGTGTGGGTGTGTGTGTACCCGGGGTGTATTCAGTTTAATACGAGGCAAATCGATTTGGAACCAACTTCACCCATTTAAGCGCATGCGCGTTCACTTATGAGTACCGGTATAATGTACACATCAGCACCCGGCCAACATGGGCAAAGAATTGTCCAGTATGTTTAACTTCAACCCAAAACACACACTTACTAATAAATGTGAACTTTTTTTTCAGAACTGTATCTACTATCTGCATGTATGTACATTTCCATGAAACCCATTACATGTATATAAAATACACTGGGCACAAAGTAATCCACTCACTTTGACCCACAATATGGGAACTTTTGTTTCATTAATTTCCCATAAGGAACATGACCCGACACAGAGGCGTGAAAGTTTTCACACATGCGGGTACACAAAATGAAAACTTATTCCATCAACACTGTTCAAGAATAACTTAATCATTAAGTGAATTAGAAACAAAAACCGTACACAAAAACGAGCCGGCCCTTGCATCACCAAGCTCCGGATACAGAGTTTTAAAACCCCCGCTCTGTGGGAAACACCAGCCTAATGGGCCCACGGGCGAGTTATGTGTAGACAAGCGTTACCCAGCCACTATTGTGACCTTGCTTTAGACCAGTGACGACTTCCTCAAGGTAAGGATTGTACCCTGAATGATAAGCACATTACATACAAACTTTCTGGGAAATTCAGTTTTGACCAAACACTGATATCTATACCAGCTGCATCAACCTAATTATCTCTCCATGGTGGTCACAGAAAAGTATTCAAATACATCAGCAAACAGACCGCTCGTCCATGACACTGTAAAATCAAACAACAAGAAACGAGTGAAGTGGCCCCGTTAACGGATAACAAATCCCATCCACTCCTTGCTAAAAAAATCTAATTCACGGCAGCAATCTTTTCCTGAAAACCCCCCTGTTAGCATAAGGATAAAAATCGACCGATTATTACTTAAAACTTGCTTGCACAGACCGGTTTCCCTTATTTTCTCAGCCATGGAAACACTTAACCAAAGTCCTGGTGGTGGCCGAACTCCACTCCATCAAACTTAAGACGTAGGCACGTATGTTTCAGAGGGAAATTATTAACTGCGCATGTCCCGTTTTTTAGGTCATTTGCCTGCGTAATGAGGGCCATGGGAATTTGTGCCAGGCAAAAAGCTGCTTCATTTCATGAAATTTAGGCCTACGTCGTATTTAATTTTTTTGAAATAAAAATTCCTGCCTAAAATATTTCAAAGTAAGAGAAGGCCTTTTCCTATTACGTGTTTGGTGAAAATTAAATTGAGAATTGATTTTTGTAACAAGCTCTTTTCGACAGCGGTAGTTTGTTTACGTTTCGATGCGATTCCTGAGGACTCGAAACAAAGAATTCGAAGTTTTCCTGAAGTTTCAAAAGTGGGTGTGGTGGAGGAAGGTCTCAAGGTTTTAGATTTGCTGACGGTTTGACACTAGATTTTTTCTTTTCCTGACCGGACGCGTTTGCATATCGACCTAACTCAGCACCGATTCCGTTCATTCCGTATTTAATCTTACGGTCTTGCGAACGTAAGAATTCAGTGACTCGGGAACAAACTCAAAAAGTACAGTAAGTTAACATGAAGTTCACTTTTGTAACCGCGAGGTATATCTGTCATTATAAAATGCAAGGAAAATGTCGACATTCACGGTACATACCCCGAGTTTTACATGTACATTGTACTGTGCGAGCATGAACCACACGAACATGTACATTATGTACACTTGCTCCCACGGTCGAGAATTTCCTTGCACTTGTACGTGCACGTCTACGCCGCGGTAACAACCTGCAGTATACTGGATCGGTTTTGAGCATGTCAAACACGAACAGATCGCCATGCGCAGATAACTCATGGAAGTCGAATCAAAAACATACAGCTGCATGTACATAGATATGATTGTACCGTGTGGTTGAGATTCTGGCCTGTCGTATGCAGTAACTAACTGTTTTGTTAAAACATCTAAAATTGAGAAATTTTGTGAAAGAAAACCAAGTGCTCGACTGAAAATGGAAATAATTTATCATCTTAGCAACAACTTCGAGGCTAAATTTCAAACTTATGTTGCATTTCTTTTCCCAATTCTATAGTGCTTTATTCGGTTTAAGCCTTCTAAGGCACATACAAAGAGTTTCAATCCGATTGTTAACTGTTTGCAAAGAAGTCTTCAAAACGAGAAGGCTCACCAGAGGATTGGCAAGTTGCTATGACATTTCTGTATGGTTCACGAGGGTCTGGTCAAGTAACCGTCTCCTACGGTCGAAGTAGTTAATTTCCACACGTTGAATGGGGACGAAACATACTTGTAGGGCGACTTGTTACGCCCCTCCCTATACACTATGGAATTCCATATCTGCCGTCGTGCGTCGCCCGTCGTGCGTCGGCCGTGGTTTTTTTGTCACGATTGCGCAGTGGTATTTTTAACTTTGACCCTTGATCGTTTCACATGTACATATCCTTGTTCGATCGATCCGCTACGCCTGACTCTCATTTTAGCACTAGACTAGAAGATGCACATGTATTCGTTTTTGCAGTTGCGCCAAACTCCAATTGAAAGAAGAAATAATATCCTGACATCGGTTAAATAACGTGTATATGAAATAATACCATTTTGGTTACATATATAAATTAACAAAATAGACTTTTGTTAGGGTAGATTGTTGTTGTTTTTCGATAACTTAGTTACTTTAGACG
>NW_019091648.1:208186-219448 GCF_001949145.1 Acanthaster planci
GACGGCGGGCGACGGAAGATATGGAATTCCATAATACACCCACGCACAAACAAATTTCAGGCAACTGGGGACCCCCCTATTTTTCCTCTTTTGTTTTACTTCAGCCCTTTTAAAAGACCACCCATATGTTTTGTGTACAATCGGGGACCCTGTGTAACTCGGGGACCTTACTGTCCTCTATTGTTCAGACTCCCAAACTGAATGCAGATACAAACTCACAAGTGAGAGAAGAAGCTGTACTTGTATGAGTAAGTACTCATACAAGTACAGCTTCTTCTCATGAATTGTATCTACTATCTACATGTATGTACATTTCCATGAAACCCATTACAAGGAATTATACACAAAGTAATCCGCACATTATCATTTCGACCCAGAATAAGTAAACTTTTGTTTCGTTTTTCATAAGCAGCATGACCCAACACAGAGCCGTTGTGGAAGAGTAACAGCATACATTTAAATACCTGCAAGGAGTTTTAAAAAGGAAAGCTTTCGAAAACAAAGAAAGATACCTGAGACTTTATAAATCAACATCGATAAGACTAAAGAATCGCATTGCCGATGCCCAATTCCAAACGAGCCAAGGACTAAAAGCGAAAAGGCATCTTTTAGTTCTGTAAATAATGAATCCAAGTTCAGAGAGTTGCTCTGTGTGACATGCATGAAGCCAATCGTAAGGTTAGAGATCATTGTCTCGTCACGGGTAAATATAGGAGTGCCGCGCACGCCAGTTGTAGTTCAAAGTTAAGAGTCGTGCCCAATCAAACGGCCATCCCCGTGATTTTATACAACTTGGAGAAATACGACGCGCATTTGATCATGCAGGGTGCTATTGCGTTCAACGGTAGTAAAATCAACGTCATTGCAAAAAATTCAGAAAATTATATTTCGTTTAGCTTTGATCAACTGCAGTTTCTCGACTCGTTTCATTTTATGGCTGTTTCACTTGATCGGTTGGTTAAAAATTGTTCTCCGGATGATTTCAAGTTACTTTGCGAAAGATTCCCAAATGACACCGGCATGCTTTTAGAAAAGGGAATTTACCCATACTAATACATCGACTCGTTTGATAAATTTGAAGAAATGCAACTGCCTCCTCGAGCTGCTTTCTATAGTTCGTTGAGGCAGGCGTCTATTTCTGAGGAAGAATATGCTCGAGCCCAAAAAGTATGGCAAACGTTCAATTGCCAAAAGTTGGGGAAGTATCACGACCGATACGTAGAAACGGACGTATTGCTGTTGGCGGGTGTAATTTGAAAACTTTGACCCGGCCAACTATCACACGTCGCCTGGCTTATCGTGGGATGCATTGTAAAAACATTCTGATATCAAATTGGAACTACTGACAGACATCGACCAGCATCTATTCTTTGAAAGGGCCAAACGTGGTGGCATTTCGAGCGTGGTTCCAAAGCGTTACGCCAAAGCAAATAATTTGAGTTTACCAGATTACGATCCCGAGAAACCAGAATCTTACATTTTATATCTAGACGCAAATAATTTTTATGGCTGGGCAATGTCACAACCGTTGCCTTTTTGTGGATTTCAATGGGTTAAGGACTTGGACAAATTTAACGCCGAGTATATTTCTAAACTTTCACCAAATGAATTACAAGGTTACATGATTGAAGTGACATTAGATTAGGCCCTATCCAAAAAAATTACATTATTCGCACTATGATTTCCCACTGGCGCCCGAAAATATGTCAATTCCAAATGAATGGTTATCAGATTACCAAAGTAACTTGATTAGCAACGGTGAGCAAGTAACTTCAGTAGATAAACTCGTAGACACTTTAGGCACAAAACATAAATACGTAGTTCACTATCGAACGTTACAAAAGTACCTGCAACTAGGTCTCCAGTTAAAAAAGGGTTCACCGCGTAATGTCGTTTAAACAGGCACCTGGGATGAAGAGTTACATCAATAAAAATACTAAATTGCGTAAGAAAGCCAAGTCTGATTTTGAGAAGGATTTTTTTCAAATTGATGAATAATTCGGTATTTGGCAAGACGATGGAAAATGTCAGATATCGTATGGACGGACATTTGTTGCGGAATTTACAAGATTCAGATAAATATAACAAATTAACTTTACAAATTATAAATCGACCACACCGTTTTCGAAATGTGAGCTATCATTCGTCGAAATGTATCGCATGAAGACCAAATTGAATAAGCCGATCTATTGCGGTGTAAGCGTATTAGACTTGTCCAATACTTTAATGTACGATTTCTATTATAATACATTAAAAGTCGATTCTGGCGACAAAATGAGCTTGCTTTATACAGACACTGATTCTTTATTAGTTCAAATTCAAATCGATGATTTAAATGGCTACTTGAGTAAGAATCGCGAGCTGTTCTACTTTGGTAACTACCCACCCGATCATGCGCTATACGACGCCAAAAATACAAAAGTCATCGGTAAATTTAAAGACAAATTCGGAGGCAAAGTCATTTCGGAAGCCATTTGCATTCGGCCGAAAATGTATTCGGTTGTAACTACCGATCAAAATTTGAAAAAAAAAACCAAGGGCGTCACTAAAGTAGTAACCGAGAAACACTTATCGCACGAAGCGTATAAAAGTTGTCTATTTTGAACGGCTACAGCATTTTAACAGACAGCAGCTGTTGAAATCTGACAAGCATCAGATATTCATGGTTTTGCAAAATAAATTAAGTCTTTCACCGTTGGACACAAAGCGCTATATGTTACCGAATGGCATTGCCATTGTCAATTGTTAATTCGGGGGTTTAACTTATTTAGCGCAGGCCAAATAGGCCCTATTATCCACAAAGTCAAAGGCCTTACGTGATTCGTTCATTTACGAATGGGTGTGTAACTCTGATTTCAAAAACAAGGAACAGGCGCTCAATTCCGTTTTTGCGCAGTTAAATTTAAAAAACGTTACCGATAATCAATTATGTTTCTTTGGGGGGTAATTCTGTGTCTTCAGGTACCACTTGAAGTTCTTCTCTGACGAAACTACGTTTGGGACCGTCTATAATACAACGTAGGCCCTGTTTTTACTTTTTTTTGCCATTGAACCGTTTAAATTGGCTGATGCGTTTTTCAATTTGATAAACGTCCACACTCCAATGGGATCGGTTGCCCTTCTGACGGTACCACCTTCCTGCTCAGCCGGATAATATAAATATCGCACGACCACGTCTGGAGGTAATTCTCTTTGAGCTTTTCTTGGGGGTGCACTCGGTGTTTGTTTCACGTGCTCTTGTTGGATGGCTTCTGCAGGCTCTTTGTCAATTAACCTGTTTTTTTTTCCACGTTTAACGCTTTTATGACGGCCGGTAAACGCTGCCTGCATTTAACATTTCCTGCGCGTTTGATGCCCAAATAAACGCTCGGCCAATGTGCAGTTAAATCGTTCTACGATTCCCTGTGAACTTCGGGTTCCCCCACTTGAACCAAAACGCCTTTCTTGACAAAAGCTTTTTAAAACTCGCCTTTAAATTCCGACCCCGAGTCTACGTTGATTACCTTGGGCCAAGTCAAGGATGACCTTTTTAATAATATCTGTTTAATAGCTTCTAATGCTTGACCGGCCGTTTTACTGGTCAATGGTTCTGCCTCTTTATACCTAGAGCCCACGTCTACTACGGTCAAAGCGGATTTAAAAGTTTCTTTTTTAACTCGATCCCAGGGAAAATATAATATATCCATTTGCTGCGCGTAATTGGGTTCGACCAATGTAATTAGGTGCAGGTAAACAAATTTGCAAATTGGCTTGCTTTTTTAACCAGGATCTAACAACCGATTTGTCTGCACCCGTCTTTTCTTGTAAATGATCGGCCGCGCTTTCGCCCTTCCAATAGCCCTTTGTGCTGTAAAACAACTTTGAAAATTCTTGGTCCATTCTAAAATATTATACAATAAAATGGCGAGTGCATTAACGATGGTCGGAGGAGCTATAGTCAACGCTCTAGCTTTTACTGGGAGTAATTTTTTATTTAGTAGTCTGTCTAAAAACCAAGTCGACGAAAAACGTAAACGTCACGACCTTGCCTTGGAGCAATTGACTCGAGCGAAAGAGAAATGGCAAGAAAATCGAACCCATCTATTACACTTTCTAAACGAACGCATGAAGCAAGAGCGCGCGGGTCAACGCGAGTTTACTGATATGGACGAAGCACTAAGAGCTTATTCGGAATTAACGGGTAAAAACGTGTGGCAAAGTTTACAACCGGCCCAAATTGTCCGATTTTTACGTACCTTCGGAAGCTCAACAAATGTTAGGGGGCACTGCAATTGTGGGTTATTTGGTGTATCGGTATAATTAACTTTTTTTTTAAACGGAGCATCAATTGAGTGAACAACAAGCTGACACGAGAAATATCGAGCAAATGATTGGTGACATGTGAGCAGACGTGGATCACATTGGAGACATGGTTTTAGAAATCCAAAACTGTGTAGCAGACATGGAATCCGAATCATTTCGTTAAAAAGCCCAATTAATGGAATATGAAGACATGTTTTTCGCAGTGGGTATATCGTTAATTGCGTTTTCTTTCTCTTAACAAAATTTTCAGTAAATTATAAAACCGTCTATTATAAAAACATGTCGCAACAATACACCAACAAACTAAATCCGATCGGAGGCTCAAAGCGCCTCGCGCAGGTAAGGGCGAAAGATGCCAAGTCACTATTACGCATAATCCGAGTACCCTCGCGGCTTGTCACACATTAATTAAAACTTAAAATTTCCCGCCTTAGGAACAGACGACGTAATTGTACCGGGTACCGCAAAGTTGGCATTCAAACTTGATCTAGACGGTGGATCCGACGACAATCGTACTATATTCAACGACGTGGCGAGGAACTTAATCTCGGAAATAAACGTCAGTCTACGGAGCAATAAAATCACGAGTTATCGAGATGCAGATGTATTTCACAATTTCAAAGACTATTTGCTGCCTTTGTCACAAACCAAAAATATGGCATATTTCGGATTAGAACGTGAAAATGTGTCAAAATTGCGTTTAGGCGCGGCCGATAAGAACGAGTCGACCAATAGCGGTAAAGATACAGCCATGGCCGACACATTTAAAAATAGATATGCGATTCCATTGGATACGCCGCTATTGACAGATCACGGGCCATTTTATCCTATGGGTTTGAAAGAGCCTTTGACATATCAATTAACGTTCAACAATCACGATAAAGTGGTCAATTCGGTAGACACCTCGGCAGAATATTGGATCTCGGATCTGATTTTAGAATATGAAGTTGTCACAAACCGAGATTTGGTGCAAGTTTTGAGACAAAAACGTAAAGGCCCGGTGTACTATTTATTTAACCGAAATCATTCTTGGGAGAAACAAGTAGTCAATAAATCAGATACATTATGGAATATCAATATCGATCAGACGGTTAAAAGTTTGAAAGGCGTTTTGATCTTGTTCAAAGATCCGACCGTCAAAAATCCCCAGAAATTTTACAATCCGCACGTTACTAAAACGCTTGTAACGGTCGAGGGCAAATCAAATAAATTATATTCGCAAGGGCTATTTGAATATCAACATTGGAATGAAATTTCTAAATATTTTGAGTACTCTGAAACAGAATCAGTTCGATCGGTAGTCAAGGACCTAAATTTGACAGGTGTTGACATGGCTGACTATTTGAAAGATAAATACGGCCCGTGGCTCGATTTTAGAAGTTCGGACGATAACATGGCGCATGGATCGGTTTAATATAGGCCGCTTGGTGGTGGTGGCAATTTATCGATACAGATGGAACGAGACGCAGAGACCGCAGGGGCTCTAATAATGTACGTATTTCTAATTATGGACGCGCAATTGACTATCGAGGGTGGTAATTTTAAAAGTTTGGTTTACTAAATCGGGTTTAATTTAAAGTGAGCCAGATGTTTACAAATCCGCACTGCGCTTTGATCGTAGGTAAAACGGGTAGTGGCAAAACAAAATGGATTTTGGACTTGTTAGAAACTGAAAATCGATTCGTGTTTGGGGCAATTATAATTATTTGCCCGACATTATGTAAGAAAAAGACTTATTTGGACCGACTCTTGATCTACGCGGATGACAACGTTTATTTGTGCGATCTGACGGCGTTAATACGCTGTTTATAATTGACGACTGCGCCGCTGACCAATTTATTAAATATCGCAAAAGATCAAAGAATAGTAATACGTGTGCGCTAAGTCGAATGGAGTTTAGTGGTCGGCATTTAAACCAAAGTTGTTGGCCTTTAACGCAGAAGTATAATTCGGTGTTAAAAGACTACGGTGAAAACACTGCCCATTATTTCACTGCAAGGATCGAAATTCGTTTGGCCAGTGTTTAGAAGAGAGTGATGTTGTCCGTGATGAAGACAGGGAGATTATTAAAAATCATTTAAGAGACGTGAAATTGTGTAAATTTGTTTTAAATACTGAAGCGCCCGTGAATTATTTTGTTGAATAAAAAATGGAAAATATTTGTAAAATTGGTGTAGATTTGAAATGGAGACTAAAAAATGCACTAAATGTAACAAACCAAAAAGAAATTTCTGATTTCGAATTAAGTCAAATGACGAGATAAATGTATTGTGCAACACCTGTATCGATAGACAAATAGAGTATAATAATAAATATATATGCCCGCATAAAAAGCAAACATCAGATTGTAAAATTTGCGGCAACGCCATTAAAATTACTATTCGACGTTGGTTAAAAGCTTGTAAACAGTACAACAAACATAAAAATCTATTTAACCCCGAAAAATTTATCGATAGAGAGTTTTTGCAAGACTTAATCGACAAACACGAATATTGTTATTATATGGATTGTAAGGTGAAAATACAATATATAGAGGAGCGAGACGATCAGGTAACAATTGAAAGCTTGCATAGTGATTTTGGTCATTTAAAATGGAACTGTGTCCTGGCCTGTCGGAAATGTAAATTAATGCGCCAGGCGCTATGTTGGATTTGAGCTAAAAGGACGGATTATTTGTGGACAAGAGAAAAAGCAGACTTCCTGACAAAAATAGCAAGTTGCGGCTGAGTGTCGTTCTTTATAGCCTCGAACCCTGTTCAACGGGACATGCTAAAACTGGTGGCAGCAGTGGGATGCTTGATAGCTGTAGAAAAACAGGTAAACTCTTCGCCTTTTCTGTGTCATGGAATTGGTGGATGATTTTGGTCGGGTGCCAGACTCGCTAGACAGCGGCAGCACAGGCCAGCGCGGGGGCCCCGTGGTCGGGGGCCCAGACTGTGAAGGCGATGTGGAACTCACCTGGGTTGGCGGGCGAGCTGGAGTCGTTCCTCGTGGGGAATCTGGAACAGTTATCCAGGAGTGGGAGGCGGAAATTCAAGGGTATTGAGTGCGTCGAGTGCACGGCGTAAGGGGGGGGGTCCTGGGCTAGGTCCCCTGGAGAATACAGCCAAGTCTGCGCAGTCCCCGGGCGACTTCCCCCTTCTAAGGTTGATGGGGCAAAGGGGGTGCGGTTCCGTTTGGAGCACGACCATTTCGCCCCGGTCGTTGGGGAGGGGGTGGGGCATCGCCAGGAGACATCCTCCCGGCCCCTCACTAGTACACCTATCGCTGGCGTCCGTGGGGTGCCCTCTGGCAGCAGCGATGCACTGGGAGAGGCGTTCCAGTCGGAGCGCCCTCAGGGTGGGTCTGCGGCTGGGGGGTCCTGGCGGGGGCCGGACGGAAGTTCATCCATGTCTTGTGGTAGCGTTGGGGCGCCCTCTCGCGGTACCGTCGTGGCCGAGAGAATGCTCCTCTCGGAGCACGGCCGGGCGGCTGCCGCGGGGTTGGAGCCTCGGTGCGAGGTAGCTGAAGCTTGTAATACTAGCCATAGTTTAGGGGTGCCCTCTTGTGGTGCTGCGGTGGCTCTGGAAGCGTCCCTCTCGGAGCGCGGCCTCGCCGTGGCGGCGGCCGCGGGGGCGGGGCCCTGATGCAAATCGAGGGGAGCTAGCGGACCCGTGACAGGTTTTGTGGCGCCCTCGCATGCAAGGGACGTGGGCGGTGTGGCGTACTGCCTGGAGCGCTGCGAGGCCGCAACCACGGTCATCGGGAGGGAGGGTCGAGACAGGCTAGCTGGAGTTTGTGAGATAAATAGTGAGATGCAGATGCCCCCGCGCAGCGAAACTGCGACGGGTGGCGCGACTAGGGTGGATCCCCACGCGGGGATCCACATGCATCTGTATGAGGCAGATCCCCGCCCGGGGATCCCCTCGCAACTATGGGAGGCGGATCCCCTACGGATCCACGCTCAAACTCATGAGGCAGATCCTCGTTTGGGGGTCCGCACACGTCTGTGTGAGGCGGATCCCTCTCGGATCTACACATGGACGCATGGGGCGGATCCCCACCCGGGGATCCGCACGCATCTGCGTGAGGCAGGTCCCCCTAGGGTCTGCACGCAGACGTGCAATAGGGGTCCCCATTCGGAGGTCCGCATGCGCCTTGTCAAGGCGGATCCCCAACCGGGGGTCAGCACACGCCTGGTTGAGGTGGATCCGCGCACGGGCATACGAGGCGGGCCCCCGAGTGGGGGGGAGCCGACCAGAAGGATTCAAGACCGGTGTTACTTCCTGACCGGTATGACGGAAGCTCGTCCTGGGCAGATTACATTACGCACTTTGAGAGCGTGGCCACCGTCAATAGATGGAGCGAGGTCGAGAAGGCGGAGTACTTGGCCTCCCATCTGCGGGGACTGGCCCAGGAGGCATTCACGGACTTATCACCGGAGGCCCGGAAGGACTAGGTGAGCGTCCTGGAACATTTTGAGCGGCGGTTTGGAGTTGCTTCACAGGTGCCGCTCCATCGGGCTCAACTTTCCATGCCGGTGCGCGGTTGGGGAGAGTCTCTAGAGGAACTGGGGAGGTCCGTCCAACGGTTAGTCCTCCGGAGTTACCCCACCTTGCCCACACAGGCGCGTGAAGATCTGGCGGTGGAGGCCTTCCGGAACGCCCTGGGGGACGAACAATTGCAGTGCCATGTCTTCACCAGGAAGGCCACGACCCTGGCAGAGGCGATTACCCTGGCCACTGGGATGGAGGCCTTTTTGGAGTCCCAGGCACATCAGAGGAAGGGTAGGATCGGGGCCAAGGAGGTTCGGGTAGTTGAGGAACCCTCCGCAGGTACGCCAGGCAAGGTGGGGGTGGTAGGTGGAGATCCACTCTCGCCGGGCGCCCCCTCGCGGGCCCAGTGCTACGGGTGCCGTGATAATGGACATTTCCGCCGGGATTGCCCGTGTGGAAAGGGGAAGGGCGGCGCCGTCTGAGGCTGGCTGCCAGCAGAGCCAGTCTTGACGGCGCCGCCGGAGCCGGCCCCTGCGCCTCTGTTGACGGCAGGAACAGGGCCAGCGGCCCAGCACAGGGAGACGCCGGTGGCGCCGGCAAACCGGGCCAACTACGCCACCGGCAAGCTGGCCGGCAAGACAGTGCGGGTGCTACTCGACACAGGGGCGGCCGTAAGTTTCGTGTCGGCCAGGGTCTACTACGCACTTACGGGCGCCGACAAACCCAGATTGCAGCCAGCTGGACCGACTCTGCGGATGGTAGCCCGATGCGAGCGCACGGAGTCGCCGACTTCAAATTCCAGCTGGACCAGTGCACCCTACACACCTACACTGTGGCGGACATTGAACCCGACTTCATTGTGGGGATAGACTTCCTGGCAAAACACCGCTGCAAGTGAAGGTGGAGCGACAACTGGCCGAGAGCGTGGTAATCCCTGCCGGCACGAGGCGATCATGACTGGGAAAGTCTGCGGAGATCGTGCCCGCGGAGTGGGGATGGTGTACCCCAGCCTGGCGGCCACAGACCATTGCCAGGTGGCCGTCGCGATTGGCCTCATGGATACCAGTCGGGGGGCTGTGCCGGTGCGAGTATTCAATCCGACGGGAGACCCGGTTACAGTCTATAAGGTGAGTCATCTGGCCATGTTCGCCCCCGTGGAAGAAGGCACTGTGATTGACCCCGAGGGGAGTTCCCAACAGGCCGGTTCAGGCTCTTCTCGGAGCTCAGGCGATAGTGTGCCCGCCCACCTGCAGGACCTCCCGGACCGGGGAGCGGCCCATCTGGACGGCGAGGAACGTGAACGGCTGGCGAGCCTGCTAGTAGAGTTTGAGGGTGCCTTCACCAGGCTGGACGGCAGGCTCGGCCAAACCAACTGGGTCCACCACCCAAGCTCCCCGGCGGCTTCCGATCCACAAGCGGTTGGAGGCCCAGAGTCAGCTGGACCAGATGCTGGCGGATGGGGTAATCGAACCGTCGCACAGCCCGTAGTCGTCGCCGGTGGTCCTGGTGCAGAAGAAGGACGGGTCAGTCCGCTTCTGCGTGGACTACCGGCGGGTCAATGCAGCCACCCTGAAAGATGCCTACCCCATCCCTCGGATAAAGGATAACTTAGACGCACTCAAGGGAGCCAGGTGGTTCAGCACCCTGGACTTGGCCAGCGGGTACTGGCAGGTCCGCATGGCGGAGGATGTCAAGGAGAAGACGGCTTTCAGGACACAGAGCGGCCTCTACTAGTTCACTGTGATGCCCTTTGGTCTCTGTAACGCTCCGGCCTACTTCGAGCGTCTGATGGAGTGCGTCATGCGGGGTTTCCAGTGGCAAGTGGCCGTCGTCTACCTGGATGACGTGGTAGTTTGGGGGCGGACCTTTGAGGAGCACTACCAGAGGCTTGCCATGGTACTGGGGCAGTTCCGGACCACTGGACTCAAACTGAAACCAAAGAAATGTGAACTTTTCAAGACGGAGGTGTCCTTCCTGGGCCACTTGGTGTCGGCGGAGGGGGTGCGGACAGACCCCGCTAAGGTTGCAGCAATCTGTGGTTGGCCAAGGCTGACGAACGTGACACAGGTCCGGAGTTTCCTGGGCCTGGCATCATATTGTCGGCGGTTTATTGCCTGCTTCGCCGAGATTGCCCGGCCCCTCCATGCTTTGACCAACAAGAGCCAGAAGGAGTTTGTGTGGACCGATGCCTGCCAGACGGCGTTTGAACACCTGCAGGATGCCCTTGCAACGGCGCCGGTGTTGCGGTATCCGGACCCAGGGAGGCCCTACATCTTGGATACCGATGCCAGCAACTGCACGATCGGGGCCCGTTCCCTCCCAGGAGGAGGAGCACGGAGAATGGGTTTTGGCTTATGGGAGTCAGGTCCTGACCAAGGCGGAGAGGAACTATTGCATGACCCGGAAGGAGCTCCCGGCGGTCATGCACTATTTTAAGCACTACCTGTTGGGGAAACGCTTCTTGTTGAGGACAGACCACGGCTCA
>NW_019091648.1:221512-233815 GCF_001949145.1 Acanthaster planci
ACACTGGACCCCTGGATCCCCCCCCCCATGGTAGCGGAGAAGACCCTTGGAACCCACCAGACTTGTACTTGTTGCTTGGTTTCACTCTTTGTAAGCTGCGCAGGGGCGACCGGGATGGCCTCGGGCTGGCCCGCCGGATTGCACCGCCTCGTTCGGGGACGAACAAGAGTCCTCGGAGGGGGTGGTGTAGCGCCGGCGGGTCCAGCCGGTGGGGGCACCAGCTCGGACCCACATGGAGTTGGCTGGCTGCCCGCGCTGGTTGCGAACGGCCTGCGGTTTTCCCGCCTCGCGCCTGCGCAGTCCCTGCCGCCAGGCGCCCTGTTGGATTTGAGCTAAAAGGACGGATTATTTGTGGACGAGAGAAAAAGCAGATTTCCTGACAAAAATGGCGAGCTGCGGCTGAGTGTTGTTCTTTACAGCGTCGAACCCTGTTCAGCGGGACACGCTACAGTATTACACCTATGAGTAAGTATGCCTAAAGCAAGCGTTAAAAAAAATTAAAATAGTATATTTAAATGTATGACATTAAAAGTATCTTTCCTGATTCAAGAGTTGAAGAAAAAAGCTCCAAAAATAAACCTGGTTTCAAAGACCGCCTCTGCTCGATCTTCGCATCTGGGCAGTCAAAAAGTGCTTAGGTAAAGAATTTACAATAAAAGAAATTGAAGCCCTAACTCCTCAAGATCAAGAAAAATTATTCCAAATATATGAGGCATGCTTTGGACGAGAGATCGTAAATACACTGGGCAACTCGATTTTAAGGTTGTACACGCGTTAATTAGGCATTGCCATGCCAGTAGATTTCCTCGATTTCAATATCGATTTAAATTCGGAAGAAGATTTTACGAGAGATTTAAATAACGACCCAATTATAAATCAATCAATGAGCCACTTTTTAAGCGAGCTCTGTTTTAAATACAGCATTTATCTTTCACCCCTCGTAGCAACCTTAATTACGACAAAACATTAAACTATTAATAAAAGCGCGTCTATTATAAAACAAGCTATCAACAGAAAATCACCAGACGACAGCAACGCCAGCACCGAGTCCTGTCAAAACACAGGTGCACACGGTAACGAAAATTAAAACTCCCAAACGCGTGGAACAAGGCAAAAAAAACATTAGCGGAACATAATAGATAGATGAAGCAGCAGTTGGCCAAAATGAAAATAGGAGAATAAGAAGCGAGCACAAAAGCGGAAAATAAAATTTACAAAACGGTTCCCGAAAATAGAAATTTAATATTGGGCGGTTTAGCGATTGGAGCGTTCGCCGTATTTTAATTTAAAAAAATAAGTCAACGCCGGTAAAAGTTCAAACAGTCCAAACACCTCTATAAGGCCAAACCACCGCACCCACGCCCGAAATTTTAGACCGAGAAATCCTAGACATGGAATAAATTTAAAATGCCTTATATTAAGAATGAGTAACGCAAACATCAACATAAACGGGGTCGCCAATACGGTGTATTACGGCGCCGTAGTCAGCCCAATTTCAATGGGTTTACGCCATGCTCGGTAAAAGGCTATTGAAAATTAAGCCGCCAGATTTGGATCGGTTGTCCATTGAAGACGTAGCAAAAATGACCGCCGTAGCCGTATTGACAGCAAGTTTGCCTGGCGGTTAAAAAAGTAAAGTCGTAATAAAAACCCATTTTTTAAAAGTTATAATGACAGAAGGAGGATTTGATCCAGAGGAAATTGCACTGTTGGAGGATCAAGAAATACAAACGGATGACCAAGATTTCGTCGATAATAATTTACTTTCTGATCAAGAAGAAATTCAAGAAGAAACTTCTTTACAGAAGGTATTCCCGATGCGACAGGTGATACTTTAGAAAGAGGGAGAATGGTGTTTATTGATAACCCTAAAGTCATCGATTTTTATAAATTTTACAAAAAAATAAGGTAGATCGAATATACCAAAGCCTGCCTATGAAAATTTTGAATACATCACACGAAAGACACTTGTTTCACAAATACGAGGGCTTGTATTACAAAAATGAAATTACACCCATGACGGTATTACTTACAGACGAACGAAACCCAATAAAGTTTGTGTCGCTAGGCACGATAGCAAAGCGCTTTAGAATAGCCGGATACAAAAGCGGATCGAAATATATTCGTGAAGAACTCGGTTTTATGGGATTACCAGAAAAAAAACGAGGCAAGCACAATCGGCATTAAACGCCATTCAAACTGAAAACATCGAGATGTCAGCCCTTCCCCAAATATCGACACTGTAGCCTCGCTTACAGAGAATCAAACAGCACAAACCGAGGGTTTAGATTATATAGAGCTTAGATTATATAGAGAGCTTTTAGGTTTAGATAAAAATTGCAAACAACGAGAGGGCAATTACGATTAAATAAAGCTAAAATTACGGAAATTCAAGAAGAAATTAGTCGTCAACCAGAAACTTCTGAAGATTCAGGTCGTTTACGTGAATCGCAAGATCAACTCGAAGGACTGCAAGCTCAAAGAGACATATTAAACGGCCAACTCCAGAGCCAAATATCGCAAGTTAAAGGTTTAATTAATTATGCTTCACAGTGACAAGATTCGAACTTTATTCAGAGAACAAGGCGTCACTATCGTAAGCATTTTAACAGCTTTTTCACTAGCCGGACGTACGATCGTATTGAGCATAGTGACCGCTGTGAGAGCAGCCGGCACGCCTAGTATTACGCCGGAATCGACACCAGAACCAACGCCAGCACCAAAGCCTCCATCCAAAGGAGGTATAAAAGATTGGATTTGAAGGCAACCGCAAAATTTAGCAAATGTGTTGAAGAAACTCGGGTTGAAAGCTTTGGGAGCATTACCCGGTCTCATTGGTAGTGTTTTAAGTTGGATATTCAACGTGGCGCAGATCACGTGTGGACTTTGTTTTTAGCGGTAGGCTATTTGATTTTGACTTTTATACAAAAAACGTAGGTTAATAAATAATTTCAAGCAAAAAAATACCCCCTTTCTCAAATTTGAGAAAGGGGGTAAATTTTTTCGCCTTTTATTTTTCTAAGTTAATACTTTATACAGCATAAAACATAGGTTTTGGCAATGGCAATGGCTCCTGTAGTTAAACACAGTTTTTCTTTGTTGTGTATGTCTAACGGTTTCCTGGGTGGTAAAATTGGCTTTACATTTGGATTCGGTAAACTTTTTGGGCTGGGTTCTTCTTCTTCTACTTGATCGTCAAAATCGCTGGTTGAAACGGCGCCAGCGTTTAAACTCGGTTTAAACGCCTGTCCTTATATCTGCAGTCGCAATTTGTAAATTACTGTTGTAACCTTCAAACATACCGATGCGTAAGTCCATGTCCAAGGGAACCAAATATAAACCTGGAGCGACTACGAAATTTAGAGGTGTTTTCGCGTATTGCAACGAATCTTGAAATTGGTTTATCGATTGTTCGAGATTTGGCTCTGGATTTATTAGAGATTCCACTATGGTAATAAATTGTCGTGCGTCTAATCCGGTGCCAGGGACTAAAACGCTCGTCCTTGTTTGTGCCTAGGCTCCCAATAATGCGTAGACATAAGCTGGAATCGAGCGTGAGTTTCACTTCATGGTAAGCGGGTGGCAGTTCCTGACATTGAACAGACTTGGTTGAAGTTATTCGCCAAGTTTTTTCAAAAGATCTTTTTTAAAAACAGCCGCCCTTTCATTGGCTCGCGCTTCTGTTTTTGCTTGCACTTGGTGCTCAACTTCGGCTTTGTCCATTTTTGCTTCTTGCAATTTGGTCGTTGTGTTTGATCTAATCTTTTCTTTCATTTCGTTAAATTTGCGTAATTCACCCGTGATTAATACAAATTCTTCGTAAGAAATATCGCCGTCTTCAATCGCATGAGAGACGTATTCCTCAATTGTATTTAACTTTGCATCACAAAGCACTCGGGTTTGATCGTGTTTTTTTGGTTCTGTGTGTAAACTCTTACTGGCGTACTTTAACACAGCATAAGCCCCAAATGCTCCGATCGCGAGGCCTTCCATCACTAGTCCGATGGGACCAGTAATCGTCCCCAGGATGGCGGGGATTCCTATAGCGGCACTTGTGACGCCTATGACTTCCACGGAATGTTCCCCGTAACCGAGCGCAATTATATAAGTTGTTTAATCGTTTTATAACTGGTCTCACGTGCATCACGCTCTTTTAGAATTTGCGATTTGATTTCTTCAATCTTTTGAAGGCGGTAAATTTTAGTCTCTGCCTGTTCGACTGAGTTTAATTCTGGGCACATGTCCAAATTCGGGTATACGTTTGTCGTCATCTTTTTTATTATATACGCGTTTTAAAAAATGTCTAGCTCAATCAAAATTTTGCCGATATTATTCAAGAGCTCGCTCGTTTTTAACAGAAAAAGGCAATTTACTGATGTTTCTGTCTATTAACTTTTTAGGCGTTTTACACGTCTCGGGTGTTGAGTTGCAGGGCCCGGTAGCTATCACGTCTAGCAAGTCTAAAGACTGTCCGTTATAAAAGTTTTCCAATGTATTTAACTATTTGCAATGAACAAACGCGAGTTTCACGGAGTTTAAATCATACTTGCCTTCATAAATAACGTTGGTTAAAGGTTTGATTTTGGGTAAGTTCAATAGCTTAGGTAAGTTCAAGGTAAGTTCAATATTTAGTCGCAATTTGAGGTTGGGGTCCATAATAGCCAAAGTCACCCTTTTAGATTCTGAGTGAACCTTAAAGACACGCCAGAGATCGAGTTTAACAAAAAGTCAAACCAGTCCATGTTATAATAACCGGGAGACACCACGGTGCATCCTCTTTGACCCTCGGGTAATGGTTGAGATGAGCTTCGAGGATAAAGTCTATCGTATATAGGTTCTGCTAGCCCCGTCAAAAAAAATCTTTTAGTTATTTCTCTTCTGGGGTCTGGTGGGTTGTACAGGAGAGTTTGTTATAGGTTGAGTGGGGGGATTCCTTTCATAAATTTCATCCAAGGCTCTGCCCCTCGAGCAATATGAGACTGATTTGATTTTTTTTATTGTCCACATTGTAAGCTTAACGAGCCCGCGTTTCTAATGGTTGTCTTTGGTTTAACCGCGCTTCTAAAGTTGTGATTTCTTGGTTTAGCTGCTCGATTTCATCAGCGATGATTCTGATTTCTTCTGCTAAAGTACCTCTTTTATTTACTTGGATCAATCTGGTTTTAGCTCTTTCTAGTAATTCTGAATTAGGAGAGACTTCTCTGAATCTATTCCAGGTGGTTTTCCGCCACTGACCCCCGCAGGCCTACCGTCAAAGTTTGTATCCCACTCAATTTTAATAGCGTTTGTTACGTTAAAATATCCAGCTTCAAGCTGAATGACAACTTTGTCGTCTTTGGTGTTTTTAATGACATCTTTCAATTTAAACGTCTGCTCACTTTCAGTCAAATAAAAAGAATGCGATTCCATTTTATTTTATACAAATTTTAAACTTATTCACAGCGTTGTCCCAGTGTTTCTCCGATACTTGAAACAAGTCTTTTACAGTGGTTGTATCTGATCCAGTTACATCTTGATAACAGCATGCTTTGAACGGTTTACCTCTAGAAATCTTACCTGCTAAAATTTGATTTAATTTGTCTTATATGATACCCGCTTGACTTTGCGTCAATTTGATATTTAGTTGTTTCAAAGTTTTGTCTGACTTTGACTTTGGCTATTTGTAAACAAAACGCTGATTATATTTGCCGCCTACATTTTCCACTTCATCTGAATAAACGCGAGTTAATACTAATCCACAATCCCGGCATACGAGTTGAGATTATTCTCTTATTTCCATTCTGTTGACACGCGAGCAGGCATCTTCTTTTATTTCCACATATGCCAATGGTGGAGGTTTTTCATTGATCAAAGTATAAAACTCTTGTATATCCGGCGGTAGGTAATAGCGAGGCATCATTTACTCACGCGTACGAGTTGGTACTCGTATGAAAGGTCAACTCGTACAACTCCGTGTAAGTTGAAGTTCTTTGTTTGTGTATCTTATATTTTGGATTAATTTCCAACTGATTTTTGACATTGTCTGAATATAATTTTAAAGCAGCCCTCAACGCCCAGCAAATACACTCATTTTTGTTTTTAACATTAATGATTACATTTTTTACTGCCAAATATTTTGGAAGTTGAATAAAATATTGTGATTTTAGTGGAGTGTTCATGTCTCTGTTTTTACTTGGGGTTTTCAAATTTTATTTCATTTTCTCAGAGCATCCGAGGGAGCCAGGGAAGCCCCATTTTTTGGACCGCGTGGGCTGGGAAGTAGCTGTGAAGGGTGAGTCAGTGGAAAAGATGGTCTGGGTCCGAATCGGCTAAACCCTACTACTGCAGGGTTCTCAGTGTACAGGGCTGCAAAAAAATTTTGTTCTGAAACTCACCCTTAAAAACAAGATGGTCTTCATGGGCCCATTCCATCACATGGACACTGAACAATTGGTATTAGCCCTGCTTTTAGTGGGGCAGTGAAGGAATAGGCTACTGGGATTTTTCAGGGGCCTTACAGGTCCACAAGCATCACAACTGATAATTGTAACTTTCAAGAAATCATATTTAATGAAAGGGCTGCATAGGACCGTGATCAGAATATTGACAAGAATGTATTACATGTATGTAATCAGTGCTCTGATTACCTTGGCAATTTCAGGGCACTGATTGTACATTATATTCGTGTCAATATTTATTTACAATGTTGTCAACAACCATATGAGGCTTTTAAATTTGTATACTCATATATTCAGTATGGTTGTATTCCAAAGGCATATAATTGATGTATGTATATGGAGATATCATTAGATCCTCACTAATATCGCATGCTCCCATTGAAATTATGAACATTTTGATAGGGCATTAAAAGGAGTAAATCTTTCTTAAGTGGATATCATCACTTAGGCACAGCACTCCCTCAGAGAGTTAAGTGTATCTTGTTTCCTGGTAGAGTTTGAGTGTTATTTATCTATGAATGATGCTTATTAACGATGGCAGCTGGAATGCATTGTGGAGAGAAGTACAGCAGTTTACCCCAGCTCTTTTTTTGGGGGGGGGTGTTCAACTTCCCACCTCAGCTCTTAACCATTATTATTTTTTTTAACTTTCAACAATGGCAAACCTGAATACTGCTGTAGGAAAGATCAAAATCATGAGGTTTCATGTAAATGGTGCCAGAAACAAAAGAGAGATCCGTTTCTCTCCAAGCGGGGTTTAAATTTTCTGGTAAAAAAGACCCCCAAACACACATAATTACTGACCATCTCTGTGCACGTAATTATCAGAAAATTATGATGATACTTGCACCCCATGGAGCCTACTTGTCTATATCAAATAATTATTACCGCCATATTTCTGTTAAACTGTTATTTTCTTCTCAATGTTTTGATGTTCAATGTTGATGTGAATTAAGTGTACGTATCATTCTAATGCTGACCTTTTCCATTTACGGCTTGTTTGTTTGTTTATTGGGTTGTTTGTTTATTGGGGTGTTGGGGTTGTTTGTTGGGTTGTTTGTTTGTTTGTTGGGTTATTGGGGGTGTTTGTTGGGTTGTTTGTTGGGTTGTTTGTTTGTTTGTTTGTTTGTTGGACATTAAAAGCAAGGCAGGCCAAATTATGTCAGAAAGTTAAGTAGGATTACATGATACAAGCATACGTCCATGTACGCCACGGCAATATGTGAGCACGCGCTCTTCTGCCTGTGCTGCGCACGCTATGGCTTTACATGTTGTAGATGTACATGTACGTGTACAGTACGTGATAATAAAGCGTGGTCTCGTCGCAGCAGGTCAGGCCAAAGCACTGAGCTCGCTCCCAACGTTCGTAGTAGGTCAGTTCGTTTACGAAACTGCAATTTATTTTGTGCGATACATTTTTGTTTTGCGAGTTATAAATTTATTTTGCGAGTAACATATTTGTTTTCGAAATTCCTTTTTTACTTCTTTTCAAGGAATAATAGCAGTTTGTTTTGTCATTTTTGTGGTAGATTTCTCCTTTGTTTTTATTAACAGGTCTTTTTTACTTCTACTTTTATTTTTACATTTATCTTTTGATTTGTCAGTATTTATATTTTCTGGCTGATTCTTATTTTCTCTGTTTCAAGTTCTTCTTCGTTGTGTATTTTAGTTATTTTTCTTTTGTTTCCCCATTTTATGTACTTATTTTTTGAATAATTTCATTTGGTTTTTCGTTCTTTCATTTGCAATTTTTTTATTTGTATTCATTGTTCTTAACTCCAGTTCTTTCGTTTTGTTTTAGTTTAAAAATATTTCTTCGTTTTGTTTTGTTAATTTTTAAAATATAAATTTGCTTTATTTTCCATGTTGTATTTTTGCTCCGATGGCCGGCCATAAAAGTCAGTGATAGCATGGATGAATGGGGCTAGTGCACGGACGTATATAAACAGCTGGACTTGCAACGCCTTTATATGAAAAAGAAGCCAACCAGCGGCCATTTTACCGAGCCTAATACAAATGCGTAAGTTGGTATGCTTGTATTGACGTCAGGAAGAACAAAGGCAGACATTGCTGGAAAAGCTTTGTATTCGGCTCGGTAAAATGGCCGCTAGTGGATTCAAGATCTCTGTAAGCTGATTAAAGGCATTGCGAGTCCAGATTTCATAATACACGTCCGTGGGCTAGTGTGAACAAAAAAATTAAAGTCCAAACCAAGTATTCCGCAGGCGGCTACGATGTCACTAACGAGGCAAGGGCGAACGAATTGGGATTTATCTGAAAACAAGGCAACCGTACGGTGAAGGAATGGGGACGGCTAGAAAATTTTTGTCCAAACCAAGTACTACGTAGCCGGCTACGAATGCGTTTTGTTGTTATTGTAATATCAGCTGAATCGATCGATCTATAAGTTTTATTTGATCCTATCTGTAAAGTGTAGAAGAGAGCGAGGGCTGGTTAGGCAACAATTATAGTAAGAAATAGTTTTCAGGGCCTAAGGACTTCCTTCAAAAATTTAGCACGGCATCAACCGGTTCAGATATACTCAAGCTGATTGACTTGAAAATTCAAAGTTTCGAGGAGAGATAAGACCGGCTGAGGTTCCACAAGATCAGAGCCGTGTAGCCCAAAATCTCATAAAATTTCAAATACAAACAGTTTCACTGTGGGATAACACTGACCTAAACAAATGCTGCCGGTACTCTATTGTTACACGTAATGGCCGTCGGGTGGCTGAGGGTTGTGTTCTTTGTCAAATACACACTATAATGAGACATCCGTAGCAAAGGTCGGGAGCTTTTTTTTTCTCTCAGAGAAATAGACTCACTGTGAAAAAAATGACGTTCAACTTTAAAGCTCGGTGCACAAAGTGGCGACTCAAGCTTGTTTCTTTCCCTGATCATAAGCACATAAGGAAGGCATCATACACCTACGAGGTTGGCACCCAGCCCAGCCAGAACAACGCAGTATGCAAACACTAATTAAGTACTTAACAGCACTTGACTTGTAAACGCCAAGGGTTCCAGTCTACATACACTGGAAAGCAAAAGAAACTTGCCACTTCTGTCAAAGGCCATACATAAAAATTTCACTCCATAGAAATAAACAATTTCTGTACACAGGTATGGTGCAATACCCCTTACTAATCACATGCCCAAAAGCAAGTGATTATCTTTCTAACAAAGAAGAAATTTACATGCAGCAACTTGGTTACTGAATCAAAAGTCACATTACACACAAAAGTACTCTCCACCAAGCAAAAAATACCCTTGAATGGACAACTTTTTAAATAACCAATGACAAAGTGAACACCTGTTTTGTAAAAAAAAAGTGCATGAGTGGTTTCTACATGTATAGGGATGCCATCCTTATTGACTAGGCCTATGCATACACATTGAAAAGTAATGATTGTGTCTTGTTTATTTCGTCCTGTGACATTGATTTCTGCGTGAATCCTAAGGCTCATTCTATTACACTCTTTGACTTTTGATTCAGTAACCAAGTTGTCAATACATTTGTACATGTCAATTTCTTCTTTGTTATAAAGATAATCACTTGCTTTTGGGCATGTGATTAGTAAGGGGTATTGCAGCATACCTGTGTACAAAAATGGTTTATTTCTTTGGAGTGAATTTGTATGTGTGGACTTTGACAGAACTGGCAAGTTTCCTTTGCTGTCCACTGTAGTTCTAAACTTGATTTGCCGCGCAGCAGAACTGATGCGCATAGGAATTCCTTTGTACCCATGACTTGTAGAAATCGGAACAGGCTTTCTGATACAATAGTCTCAACAATGTCAATCAGCTCTTTTGGGGATCAGGTTCTTGAGTTTATCAGATTTAGGGATAGGAACTTAAATTAATTTTGTGTCACTTCGTCTTCCCCCGTGGCTATACATGGATTCAGTTAATCGTTGCTATACGTACTGAAGAAGAAGAACAGAAGCGAGCCAACCCGCGCATTTGTATTCGGCTCGGTAAAATGGCCGCTGGTTGGCTTCTATTTCATACAAAGGCGTTGCAAGTCCATTTTTTTTATATACATGTATATGTTCGTGGTTTCAAAGCGATGCAATGATGTGTGAATGCATGGGATGGCTGTTTCCCCTGTAGCTGGCCAAGATGTTGCCAAGGCGTCGGTTTCAAAACGATGCAAAGATGCGTGATTTTTTTTATCAAGAGCAAGGCCACCCTACTACCAGAAGACAAGTCATACTCCAGAGCATCTCATGAAAACCACTGACAGCCGTGTTGGGTATATAATGTGCAGCTTCAAAATAAGAAAAATAAAAATGTTAACCAGAGGATGAAGAGTCTAAAATGAATGTTATCTATCGACCATTTATACCCTTGTAACTTTTGATGCGAGACTGAAAGTTACCGTCAGAACACAAACAACAATAAGACTATCCCTTTGCCAGTTACATCCAATTATAGTCCTTGTGTGTATTTATTGTGTTTAGTCACTGTGTATAGAGGCCTGGACAACATAAGTTTTTTTTTAATGATTTGAAATGTTGAGATTGGTCAATGTGCGCATGGGAAACATCCTTCTGAGCCAAAAACGCGGGGAGGAAGTCTGGTCAGCGGACTTTATTTCCTCTTCTATAAACACCCTTCGAAGCCACGAATACAGGAACAAGTCGGATCGACGAACTTTATTTCGCTTCTGAAAAATCCTCCCAAAGCCACAAACACAGAAGGAAGTCTAATCAGCGGACTTTACTTCCTCTTCTAAAACACCACGAGCTATAAAAACAGAAGGAAGTCTGATCAGCAGACTTTACGGTCCCTTCTAAAAACATCCTCCCAGGCCACGAAAACATGAGCAAGTTGTATCGGCGAACTTTATTTCCCTTATAAAAAAAAATTATCCCAAGCCCTTATTATTTCAATAATGCACAAAACAAAACAAAACAAAAAATTCAAAGCGCACAAGCCGCCCATTCGAACACGGGCAATTTGAACATGGGAAGTTCTAACGGGCATTTTCCGGCCAAGACTGGGGGTTGCACTGCACCTACACACGGGTGAATTCCACCAAGTGGTTGTATTGGGTGTAGTGCAACCTGCAGCCATACGCGCCCATAGAAAACAGTGCAAAATCGGACCGAAATAGTGCCGCCTGTTGACCATTATGGAGAGGTTGGCCTCCGCTTGTTTTTCAAGATTCAAGATTATGGCCAGAATATCACTTTTCGTGTAAGTTTTATGGGGGTTAGCCATGAATTTTATATTTTTTTTATTTTTTTTAATTCGCCTTTCCCCGAAGATTTCCCCAAAATAGCGGTAAAACTATGCACTCATTGCTCAATGTAGCCGCCCGCCTCTATCCAAAATAGGCCTGCAATTTGGGGCTTTTTGTGAAACACACATCCCGAACTGGAAACTATTAGTCCCAAAATTCAGGATTTATATAAATATTTCTATGATTCCTCCAGATTATGGCCTGTCTTATTATAAAAATCACGCGGGATCACAAAATATTAATGAGCTCACGCGCAGAAATACGATTTGGTATAATGCATCCTGGGGGCCAGTCTACTGGAGTCCCTTCGTATCCTTGGCCCCACAGTGGTCAATCTAAAAAGTGGAGATTCGATATCTGCGAAAACCCCTTCATTCAAATCGAGTTTTGTGTGTATGCATCAGTCACCTACGGAGCCCCTAAAGGGACATGCGTTTAAAACAAATTCAGAATACAAAAGAAATTCAGTTTGTATTTCGTGTGTAAGATTTTTTAGCTTAATGTTTTTCTTTGTCGGTTTTGGTTTGTGTATTGACTAGTTGCTTTAACCTCTCAGATTTTAATGAAATGTTCTTTCGCCCTGCCAATTTAAGTTGACCAGGCCATGAGTCTTCTTCAGGAA
>NW_019091648.1:233836-250535 GCF_001949145.1 Acanthaster planci
AGTGAACCTGTGTCTGTGTCTTTTTCCTTAGTAAATTAGGTTAGCCACGGTTTGGCAGAAAGCTGTTTCTTTTATTATTAAAAAATTAGCTTGAGCTTGTTGGAGTGAAGTGTGAAATGGAAGTGATGTGGAAAGTACCATAGCTAGGCTTAGAGTCAGAATGCCAGATGATTCCGCTATGTCAGCATGATATCTGAGTAGCTCCCCAAAACGTTTTCTCGTTGGCCAAAAGACACAATTGGAGGCACTTTTGCCCAGTAGGCACAAATCCAGGTGCCTCATGCAACAACTTACCTGCCGCGGTTAGAACAGAACCTAGGAAAACCCTGCCTGTCAGATTTTGTTGTCAAAGCCAGCAAGATGAAGTTCCTCTCCTTCACTTAAAATATTGATAGAATTTGTAGATGTAATTTGATTTGACTTCACTGTTATTTTTGTCAAGGATGAAGGATTCAGCTGTGTAAATTAATCCAAAAGCTAATAAGGATTATTTTGAAGTTTGAATTATAGTCAGGAACTTACCTTTTCCTTCCGAGGTAGAAATTTAGCACTTGTACGGTTTGGTCATTTCCTTAAAATTAGATGGTCAGTGGTCACTCTTGATGTCAAGCACAACTACCCTGCTACCCGTGCTACCCGGTGTCACAAATTGATTTGGACGACACAATGTCTACAAATACTCGAGTGCAGTGCTGAGAATTGAGCAAGCAAGAGTTGATACACTGCGGGAGTCGGAACTTAACTACAAGGGGTGTATACATTGAAAACTACATGTACATGTATTTCTAAATGAGAAAGAACAAATCCTTGGTGCATTTTTTGGAGTAACAAAATACGTTAAATTAGATAGCTGAGAATCAGAAAACAAACAGATAATTTAACGGTTGATTGTAAACCTCATTTTTGCCTACAACTTGATTGAATCGTTCATTTTATGCCTATGTATAAAGTTTTGTAAATAAAGCAGTTGTAAACCAGAAAGAAAGAGCACTTCAATACTGAGAAATTTCTGCCTCATCCTTTTGGCGGTCACATTCTTACATCGTGCATACGAAATTATTTCGTGGACTCAAATCATTTCCACTCATAATAAATTATTTCGTGTATTCAAAATCATTTGTGCAGCCCAAATCATTTCGTGCCCTCGAAATTTTTGTTTCCTTTGCTCAAAATCATTTCGTTTGCTCGAAATCATTTCGTTAGGTTGAAATAAATAACATACATGTATCTACCAGTAAGCGAACAGGATTCACTCGACAATGAACACTTTGAATAGGGCAGGCGGCCAATTTTCCTCCAAAAGAGGACATGTCTGGCAGTCTGGCTTAATTCACAAAGTAAATGAACTTAATTTCTTTTTTGGTCCCCAAAGCGGGAAACTTCATTTTCAAGATGTCTGTTATAGAATGCGTTAACATGATTTGCCCATGCACAAAGTGATTTAGGCTTGTGAGAGCAAGCATAGCGTTGTGGGTTCAAATCCAACTGCTCGCAACTTGCGAATTTGAAAGTTAGTGAAAGATAAATATGGAATAAACACAACATACTCATGTACGCAATTAAATACATGTATACAGAAAGCAAAAAGAACACTAGTTCAAAGTTAATGAACTTCAACAGTGTACTTCAATCATATACTAAAAAGGTGCACCTTTTAAACAAAACAACATACACGTTAAGTAATTCACAACTTGACCCCCTTCCTCACTTACTTTTAAACAGTGTACAAAAATAAGTCATTGTACAATCGAGTGAAGCGCGTCCTTTCGATTGAAACTATTGGGACGGGGATGCCACAGGGTCTGCTTGAAAATACCTGGAATTTTAAACACTCACCAAGGCAGCTGAGTAACTGAGTAACTTGTTATCTAAATAATTAGAAATGGATTCCAGATCTTGTACAAGAATTTGCTTCTTATCTGAAATTCTCATATCGTTTCTGTTATTTTGAAATTGAATTCATGTAAATATTTCGTTTAAGATATGGAAAAAAATTAATTCAACTAAACTTGAATTTTGTCTCTCTTGTTTGGCAAAGAGAAGTAGCTTGTTACCCCATTTTTCGATGAATTTAGCTGAGATTCTTCTGCCTTAACCAAGCCCTAGGGCATAAGCTGCCAGACCTCCCCACGTTACATCAGTGAACTCTAGAACTAATTAATTTCGACCGCACGAAATTATTTCGAGCAAACGATCGAATAATTTATTTCAAGCAAACGAAATGATTTTGAACAAACAAAATGATTTGGAGCAAACGAAATACATTATTTCGAGCTCACGCAATAGTTAATTCAAGTATACGAAATGATTGCGAGCACACAAACTAATTTATTATGAGCGCACGAAATGATTTCGAGTGCCCGAAATTATTTCGTGCGTACAAAATAATAACTGAAATTATTTTTATATTGTCCCTTCAGGGGCTCCGTGCCCACCCCATCAAACCACCGATGTATTACTTTCGACGATTTCCTATTTATAGAAGACTTCTACAAACTGGAAACCGTCCCAAGTAATATTTCAGCTTGACCACTGCTTGAAAATTTGTTCAAGTTCTTGAAAATTTGACACCAAACTTGAAAACTTGAAAATAGAACAAAAAGCAGGAAATCTTGAAAATTCCACCCCCCCCAAAAAAAAGACAAGACTACATTTTGTAGAAGCTTTGACAACTTTTTTTCACTGAATACCCGAGCATTTTAGTGACTTTTACTTTTGTTTCTTTTTATTTGTTTTAGCATATTGGCGCGCTATACTTGGGGTTAGACCCTGTAGTGTATGTAAGCTTAGCTAGTCTAGGCACTGCATGACGCGCGCTTTACACGAGTGCCTCTGGTTGTGAGGCTATGCGTATAGTGCCCAATCGCCAGCGTCAATTAGGTATGTAAACATGCGCAAGCCATTAGCGCTAGTTAGATCAAGCTACTCGAGTTAAGTTCTATTATTAAGTGCTGCAACGGGACTGGTGACAAGTCTAGCCTATGCCTGTGCCTGCTGGGATACATTTATCTTAATTATCATAAATTATCGAGATGGCTTTTGTGATTGTGAATAAATTGAAGAATCATCAGCTAGAACCGTGTCAAAGGTCCCGGTGATGTCAGCCCCGCCTGGCATTTGGTAAGACCGTTCCCTTACTTTTACAGTGCAGTGAAAGAGCGATTCAGTCTCAGAAAGTTTATTGCCCTGAAGGGAAAATATGGTGAGTTGCCCACAAAGATATTATTGTGCCTTGTATGATTTAACCTGAATTTTATATCTCCAAGATCAGTGGATGGGGCTTCTATATGCCAAGGAAGCACTGGCTAGTCTGGTTAAAGTCAAAACGTCTTCCTCATCAATGATGTAAAGTAAGGACACTGTCATAAAAGATACCTCGAATCCTTGCAAATGGCAAGGAAAAGATCACCGCTGAAGGCCAAATATCAGACACAGAACTGTAGGATACTGATCCCCTCAACGAGGAATGCCACACACATTGTGGGACAAGTTACTAAAGTCATCAGGAGTTTCAAGACTTACTGCTAGATGTTCTGTCCTTAAGGTAAGTACATGTACATGTAAATGAGTTTATTTAGATTATGTAGTCATTTCCGTAGGGTAAATGGTACATATTGTATAGAAATATATATATATTTTTTTCAGGATTTGCCAGTTTTCGATAAGCAGTCATTGCCGACTTCGGAATGGCTACCTTGTCACTTATCCATTTAATGTCTGATCTGATATTGTTCAATCTGGCATAACCTTGGAATCCAAGGCTAACTTTCCTGCTTGAGATCCATGGGATGACATGCTAAGCTTGCATGAGTTGCATATTGGGGGTTACACTTTCTGTTGGGAGGTTGCCCATTGTAAGCAGTCTGGATTGTAGCCTCCTTAACGAAATGAATGATATGAAAATTCAGTTGAACTGTTCCTATGAAATAGTCCATTTAACAACAAAAAATTGAAACATTTTACAACAAAAATATGGGGCGATTCACAATGCAGTGCTCCACCAAGAGTTTTTCATCGAGAGGCATTTTTGTAGTGCTCAGTGGGCTAGATAGCTGACAAAAATCTCATTCATTAACTGCACTGTGCATCAGAAACTTCTTCTGTTTATTCTTTTAGTTGAAAATTCAAAATTGCTCATTGTGAATGGGTGTTATGTAGTCAAAATGGTGGGTTTACGTGGCGCAGGGAACGACTCAATCAGATATCCCCAAGCTATGTACCAGAATGCGCTTAATTGGGGCAGCGCATCAACAGCAAACTGGAAAAGTGGCCCGTCTGCAGCAAACTCTCGGTGGCACGTTGTATTTTGAATTGCTTGTACTGAAATATTTTAAGATTCATTTGGTTATTCACCCCTATGCCTGCTACATTCGCTGGCAACTTATAAAAATTTTCTCCATACCCAAGATAGAATTGGCTGAAGCCAAAAATTATTTTGCCGATCTCTGTCTCGATTTTGTTCCAGACTGTCCGAAGGACTTGATTTTAATCTGTGCCTCAGCATGGCCATATCTCCTGTATAGTTGGGAGTTATATTTCTTTGTTTTGGAGTAACAATAGTCCAACTTCCTCACTTCTTTTAGCTCAATGACAGGCTAATCTTCATCAACGAGAATTTGCCATCAGGAATGTGAACTGACTTTCTTGCTGACGTATTCAGAGGTGACGGCCAATGCTCTTCCCAGGATAGCTGCTCTCCTTATCTGATTGTGACAGGCCATTTGCAAGTCTCCTTTGCGTGGCTCACTTGCCCCTTAGTCACATGCTTAATCACATGCCTTAAACCACACACCTTGTGTTCTCTGGGTCATTCCACTTTCAACTCTGCCAGAGTTAACACCTCACCCATTGTATTCTTGCAAGTTGACAAACTTAAGTTTCTAGATCACCTTGACCACTCCACATTCACTTTTTGGGGGTGAGTTTGTTTTGGGCAGATAATTTAAAAACATTAATTGGTTAACCTAATAAAAATTGAAAATAAATGAAACCTGAACGACCAAACAACTCATTGTTTTTTGTTTGAGAGGCCTCAGTGACTTCAGTTGCCTGCCACGGGGCTCCGAACTCGGTTGATTTTTAAACTATTTTCAATGGAGCTTGAATTGGCTCAGTGCACCCAAGTAGCTGAGCTGCCCGCTCGTGGGCCTTTTACACCCATGCACCAGCCCCAAGGCACTAACAAGGCTAGTGTTGTGTGGCGTCTCACTCCTTCGGTGGGAGCAGGATCTGCGAGGGCGCTGCCTTCTTCAGGAGTGCGACGCGTACGGCACGACTAGATCGTCCCTGAGCAGCTAGAGACGCGTCCGTTGGGATGGAAGTATACAGTCCCGGTAGTGGTTTTTAGGTATACACTGTTTCAAGATGGGCTTTTCAATAACAGGCCTAGGGTACGAGTAGAATAACAAGCCTCGTGAACACCATTCTTCATGAAACAATCTCGAATACTCAACACTTTATTCAGGTCAAAGGTCAATCAATGTATATTCCTTTGGATATTGATACATCCTCCTTTTTTAAGAGTTGATGTGGATCACCAGTTTTCCAAGTTCAAAGGAAATCTTTGTAAAGCTTATGTAATGTCATCTTCAAGACTGGATTCCCTGTGTGGGGGTGTTACGCATGTCCAGTAATGCAAGGTAGACGTATGTCTTTGAATTGGGTCGAGTTCTTCATCACACGTTTGGCTACCTTCACTGCTGCATCAGCCTTTCCACTGGCTTGACTGTGTCTTGGGGAGCAAGTGTAGTGGTCAAATCCCCACTTTCTGGCGAAATTCTTGTGAACTATATTAATTGTGGTCCATTGTCGCTTACAACGGTGATTGGTATTCCATAACTGGCAAAATGACTTTTTAGTTTTGTGGTGACGGTTTTGCCACTGAGGTCATACAGACGGTCCACTTCCCAGAGATTGGATAGGTAGTCAGCCGTCATGAGGTTCCAGTTCAAATATGTCAGTTTCGACTTCTTCCCAGGGGCGATCTGGGAGGTCATGTGGCATCAATGTGTCTTTCTGATTGTTTCGCTCATATGTTCTGCAGGTTGTACATTTGGAGATGAATTGCTTGATGTCATGGTTCATGCTAGGCCAATAGATACTCTCTCGTGCACGTCTGAGTGTGGCTTCAATGCCTAGATGTGAGGTATGGAGTGTTTCCTTCATCTCTTTCCGCAAGGTGATTGGGATAACTATTCGTTCTCCACTGAAGATGAAACCGTCCTTTACACTCATTTCATCTCTCAAGTGGAAGTATGGTTGTGATGCCTCTGGGGTGTCTGATTTGTGTTCTGGTCAACCCGTCTAAAAAGTCATCTTAACGTTATGCAGCACCTGGTCATCTTCTATGTGCTCCTGGATGTTTTTGATTTTGTCTGCGCTCATGCTGAGGGTATCAAGTAGGTTGACTTCTTCGAATTCTGATGACCCTTGTGTGTTGGGAAGATACGCCCTCGATAGCATGCCTGCTATGTGCATCTCTCGGCCCTTTTTCCACTTGATCTCAATGTCGTAATGCAACATTCGCATCATCATGCCTTGTAGGCGTCTGGGTGCTCGGTGGAGTGGTTTCTTAACTATGGCTTCCAGTGGTTTATGGTCACTCTCCACTATGACTCTCTGTTGGTGGAAACGTTTTAGTGCAAATACCACAGCGAGAGCTTCCTTCTCTATCTGGGCATATCGTTGTTCTGTGGGTGTCAAAGCTCTACTTGCATATGACAGTGGTTGGCCATCCTGTAGGAGTGTCGCTCCTAGGCCTTTCTTGCTTGTACCGCACTTTATAGTCAGGAGCTTGTTGGGCGAGTAGTATGTCAGGATTGGGGCTGTTGTGAGTAGTCCCTTGACTTAGGCCATTGCCTCTTCCTGTTCTGTCGTCCAGAGTCAATCTTCTCAATTGTACAAAAGCGTCTGACAACATTGGAAGAAACCTTGCAAGGTAGTTGACACTGCCTTGTAGGCGCTGAATCTCGGTCGGGTTGGTGGGGGTGGGCATTTCAAGAATGGCTTGCACCTTCCTTGGGTCAGGTTTCAACCCATGATCTGTGACCACATGTCCCAAGAAAGTGATGTTGTCTGTCTTCAGGACTGACTTTTTGTGTTTAAGCCTTCTTCCTTTCTCTCTGCATCTCTGTAGGAGGGCTTTCAATCTTTCATCGTGATTTTCCTCAGCCTCTTGTTTGGTGTCGCCCACTCCAAACACAATGATGTCATCAGCAACACACTCAATTCCATCTAGTCCTTGTAGGGACTCTTGCAGCTTCTTTTGGAAGATTTCCGCACTCACTTTGAGACCGAATGGTAGTCTCTTCCATCGGAATCTTCCGAATGGGATGTTCATTGTTGTGAGCAGGCTACTCTCCTCGCTCAACTCGCAGTGTCAGTACCCAGAATTCAGGTCAAACTTGGAAAATACCTTCGCTTTGGACAGGGCGGGTAGGATATCTTCCATTACTGGAAGTCTGTGTATTCCTCTCTGAAGTACCTTGTTCAGAGGTCTTGGGTCTGGCCCAATCGTGTGCAGGAATACTGCTCTTTGATATTGTTTGTCCTTATGCAGTTCTGTGATCACTGCATAGTTCTCGTACTTTTGCTTGAATGTCTTCCATTCCTCCACCCGATCGTCTTTCAGCTTCAGTGGAGGAGGGGGGTCACAGAAAAGGGGGGTGTCGCTGTGCCATTCTGCTTTATAATGGGACACACCTTACACTACCAGTAGTAAATGCGCCTGCGTGGATTTATCACTTAAACTGGTACATTATACACATCCGTATATGTGTATGTGGCACTGCTTTCAATGTATATGTCCCATCTTGGGCACCATACGCAATAGTTCTAACATAGACTGCAACTGGTCAAATTCTTGCTGTACATACACTGTACTTACATCATACTGATGGTGCAAGGCCAACATGTGAGTCAAACCCTCGAAATTCCAGGCATACATGTACGTTAGTCTTACATGTCAAATTTACAAATGCATGGACAAATGTTAGGGATAAACAAATTATTTCCAACAATTCACCCAGGTCTATGTGTACAATAACAAGTTGGCACTTCGTTTTTCACGTTTAACTGACACTTTTTAGCGCCAATCACAATTCTGGATATCAATGCTGAATTTTCCATGTGGAACCACCGGTATATGTACGGGCAATACAAGAACAAAGGTTATTTTCTGCTAGCAAATACACAACAATGTCTTTCAGTGTCTTTCAGATTACCAGTCCTGTCTCCTGCTAGAGTTCACTTGGTCGTCACTTGAAGAACTGATGGTAGCTTTGTTCTGATAAACACAATGACACACTTTAGTACCAAAAATCCATCCAGGGATTACTGATGACTGCTGGGACCAGAGGTAACAAGTGCAGTTTTCTTAGGTTACATGGTCTTATGTGTGATTCCACTTACCGTTTTCTCGAGTCTTGACAAGACTGTCCTGCCATGGACAGGTACATGTAGGCTCAGTTCAGTAAACTCTCCAGACGATTTAGTTTTGTGTGTACTGGCTCAGTGTCGTCTGTCCCCAGAAGGTACTGAGGTGTACGTCATGAATATCCGTTCTGCAGTTCTTGCTCCAGCTCCGGTTTACACTTCGGCAACAGGATTACTGCTGCCCAGAAATCGTCAAGGACCGGCTCCGGATTCTCTCAGGATCGCTCCTATACGAAAGCTATCAGTATCATCAGGTGAAGCCAGACTGTTCAGATAGGACGACGACGGTAACGACGACGATCAGCCCAACGTACGGAACAACACGCACTGGGTGAGCGAACGATGGGTGCTGTCTCTGCACGCTGTCTTGTGTGTGGTAGCGGACGTGACGTACGTTCAGACGTAGACACGCGGCCCATCATTCACTGTACATTCACTGTACAGACCACAGTACACGTACACGGCCACACTGGTATCCTCCGTTTTCGCCCGTCTAGTCTGGACGGATGTCAGTAATTTTCAAGCTTTATTGAAGGCGATAATCACCGATCTAGCGATCATCAGAGTCCACGAAGACTACTGTTACCGCTGCCACCATGTTTCAAGATGGACTCTTCAATAACAGGCCTAGAATACGAGTTGAATAACAAGCCTTGTGAACACCTTTCTTCATGGAACAATCTAGAATACTCAACACTTTATTGAGGTCAAACAATGAATATTCCTTTGGATATTGATACATACAAGGAGCACTCTATTAGCTGTGTTTACTGAATACTGTGGCGAGTGATTTCAAATGTCGAATGACTACTAGAATGGAGTCAACAAGAACCTGATAATTATATATGGTTTAATCAAGCTAGAGCCTTGTATATAAATCTCAAGAGAGGGCGGTCTTTGCAGTGTTAAATTTACGAACGAGCAGCCATAAGGCCCACAGACCAATACGTTTGAACACACACACGTTATCACGTTATATCGGATCAATGCATTGGCTAGTCTACCGGGGCACGGTGTCGGTGAGTTGAAAACTAGCGGTCCCAGACTCACACGGCACACTGCATGAATATCACACTATTACGATAAGCGCTTACTGCATGTGTTAAAAACCCACTTCTTTCGGCAAATGCTTTCCAGCAGGTGCTTCCCAGCAGTGCTTAAGCTTCGAAGTTAGGCTCGTGCTTCTCAGCAGCGAATTGCCTTTCTGGCAGTTGTCTTGTTTTAATGCGCCAATAACTCTACGTTTATTTATACCTTTTATTAATCAGTATCACATAACAGACTTAGAAAGAAGGTCCAGTTTTAGAGGCAGGAGGAAACCGGAGTACATGTACCGGGAGAAAACCTGCGAGAGCGAGTATGGACTGGAAACCAAATGTACTTAAACCTGGGCCAAGCCGGGACTCGAACCCAAGCCTTATTGGGACAGAGCGAGGAAAGAACTGCTACGCTAACCCGCTTCTCTTAGTTCGTGCTAGCTGCAAGCTAGCTTCCGGGAACACCTCGCGCGCCCTCTACGTTAGCCCGCGAGTACTCAAATGTTCTTCTGACGCGTTACATATCCTCCTGACAGGCCTGTATGTCCCCATACAGATCAGCCGACATTTAACCAAAACGACGCGACAGTTATCTAGATCATGGCGTATCTAACATGTTTATTAGTAGTTCCCGGATTGAGTGCCAGAATTACCGGGGTGAGTCCCCTACTCTTGCAAAAAGTGTTCTGGGATCTTTTAAGTGCATTACCCAACACACTGGACCAACGGCTTTACATCCCTCCCAAAAGACGGGGCGACTTAAGCTCCTTGCCCAGGAGCGTAAAACACCTACGAACAATTTTTTTTACATAGAAACCTTTATTTCTCATAACAACTATCAATTAGTGATACAAATTATACCCCAGGCCGCAACATCAATAACAAGGATCTGATTTGGGTTTAGTTAAACCACGTTACCACGTAGGGCGAAATCCAATCAATCAAATACACCAGTGTGTTGAGAAGCTGGGTGGGATTGTAACTGCCGAGAACACTCTTCTGCCACAATGACTCTTCCTCCTCGACCGTAATCTCCTCCGCTTGTTTGCGACGTATTCCCAAACCTGCCTTCGCTCGCTCTTTCATAAGTCCGTCAAAAGTATTTTTCAGCTGTAGGAAATCTGGATCCGACAAGAGCTTGTAGCTTTTGCAATCAACTCAAAATAAAGCTAAACGCATATCACCAGCTCATGAAGTGTCACCCCTGGGTAGTCTTCACCGTTCTTCCTTTTCACCTCACATATGAATCTAGAAATTAAGTTCATCTTTTGTCATGTTATCCAAATCCACTTTAATGGGGCTGATATTCAGTGATGCATCACAGACAGATTTCATGTTGCAAAAACATCTGCCAATCACGAAACAAACCAACGGCCCACTGGAATTTCCGTTCCGTATTCTCAGCAAATCTGTAAATGGAAAATATTAACATTTAAGACGTTACACACTTTACAGCAGATTCTCACTTTTCTTAACCCTTTGTTTAGTCTTCTTAGACACAAAAAAATATCTTAAAAAGCTCGTAAGTTTGCCGAGAATTAGGAATCTTGAGAAAAAGCCTTTATTGAAAGTACTTTTTGCTTATCACAATAAATAAATAAACAGCTAACGTGTACCTTCTTCTGCCAGTGCCCACCATTTTCGAGTCTGCTTTTGAACCCACATATCATTTGTAAATCCCTGCAACGTCTGCAAGGGTAGCACATTCCAGTTTTTCATCTGCTTCACCGATCAGGGTTGCTGCCAATAGCTCGTCATTAGAAATGTCGGACACTTGGTTCATATTTTTTGGGGGGCTTGGATAGGATGTCCTCTATATTCAATGTGGCATCTGACACGCTGGCAGAATCTTCAGTGTCCGAGCGAAATGTGTTTTGCGTTAGGGAAACACTGCAATCACTGTCAGAACTAGCCATGTTTCCACCTTAGTGTTCAGAACAAAACTGGCATAGGTGCCATTTGAATCAACCTATTTTATGTCTCAGATTGTAGCTAAAGCGTAAAAACGCCATAGAACAAAAACAATGTAGCTTACGTAACTATACCAGCACAGTTTCCTTGATATCGCTTGAAGATTGTATTGTCCACATTTGGTTACGGCGTTGTTTTTTTTTCCAATTATACAAAATACGACATTCGTGTAAACAGTCACGACGAGTTTTCAGAGGGTGTTAAGTAGGTTAATACACTCGGTAGCACGCCGTTCGGGGTGAGAATGCCCTCGGGCTTCGCCCCTGGGACATTCTCACCCACGAACGGCGCGCCTCGTGTATTATCCTTTACCAGAATGGTCTGTTCTCACGGTTACTTTAAGCCCATACAGATAATAGCGGAATTATTTCAGGTAGACCACGACCGCCAGCAATTCTCGCTTGGTCTCACAGTATTTTTCTCGGCCTTGTTGAGCTTCCCACTGGCGAAAGCAACGACCTTTTCTACCACATCTTGGACCTGAGACAGCACGCCCCCTACTCCTTCAGAACTTGCATCGGTGTCTAGTATGGGGTGAGGCTTTAAGCCAGGCACTCCGTGCATGACGTCACTATCTAAAACTCTTGCATGCATAGAAAACCCATTTACAGGCGCGGGCATGACGAAAAAAACATCTTTTCACTACATCAAAGCACGTGAAAGAACTCTTGTCGGCAAGCTGCCACAATAGTCTAGTAGATAACAAGTTGGACCATAGATTTTACTGTTCTGAGTTCGATTCCCTTTGAAACTGTTTTTTTCCCATACTGTTTTTCTTCGCCAAATATTTTTTTCAAGTGAAGGAAAAACGGTGCAGAGTAAGTGTGTGACCCAAGAATCTCAAAAGTGTCTGTAAAAACCACGATTAGTTGCAGTTGGGTATCAGTACATGGGCATTAGATTGGAGCCAGGCAGGTGGTGACGTCATGCACAGACTTCCTGGCTTATAGCCTCACCCGTTTAATATGTACTCGCCCTCTGGCGACGGGTAAGCGAGAACTGGGGAAGTAACCAATTCCTCCTTTAATCGAATGAGTGCCTCCAGACAGGCATAAGTCCATATGAAGTCTCTAGATTTTGACGTTAATGCATGTAGCAGGCTAGCGATGGTTGCAAAGTCCTGGATGAACCTCCGATAATACGAGGCTCGGCCAAGGAAGCTTCTTTAGCTCCCTTACGCACTTAGGGACTGGCCAGTCAGCTACTGCCCTGACTTTGGCGGGATGTGTGGCCACTCCTTCCTCCGACACGATATGGCCGAGGTAGGTCACGGATTTCTGAAAAAGGCTGCTTTTGCTTGGCTCGAGTTTTAGGCCAGCACCCCGCAAACATTGGAACACTTTGCATAAGCGTTCTAGCTCATCATTCACTGTCTTGCCGAAAACGATGACATCATCTAAGTAAACCAGTAAAATGTCCAACTAGTGTCCGGCCCAGAGCTTCTCCATCAAACGTTCAAAGGTTGCAGGTGCGTTTGCCAAGCCAAATGGCATGACTTTCCATTTATACAGTCCATTACGTACAACGAGTGTAGATTTTTGTTGTGTTTATTCATCTAAGGGTACCTGCCAGTAGCTGGATGCAAGATCCAGTGTCGAGAACCAGCGAGCGCCCTCAAGAGCGTCGAGTGTGTCGTCATTTTTCATTCAGAGCGAATAAGGTCTCTGGTAGAACGCCTTTATTTTGGAGGGCATGTTTGGCTTTTAGACCCAAAGGGCTAGGGTGTGCATCCTTTACAGGCTCAGTGAAGGAACATTTTAACCATTTTGCTTTCATTAGAATAGTGCATTGGCGTAGGTACAGAGTAGCTAGGTGAGCCAGCGTCATAGTGTGCATTCCCTTGGTATTATTTTGCATCGAATTCGTTGTTTGGTCTATGGCAGGTGCTTTTCTGAGTCACAGTCACTAT
The DNA here is from genome assembly GCF_001949145.1 of Acanthaster planci. The sequence continues at coordinate 247,187 of NW_019091648.1, forward strand.
AGGAGGTTGCATAATCCTTTGTCCCTTGCTTTGACCATGGGTTGTGGCTCTATGCTTCGACCAAGGAATGAGGAACATGTAGGGCAAAAAGTCATTGCGTTGTTTAATTAATCCGTGCCGTGCATATGCCTTGCATTCTTATCTGTGTTTCCTGATCAACTATGGCTTGCGGTTAGACTCAAATGCGCATGCATTATCCATCAAATTCATCAGTTTGCTTGGGCCATTCAGACTTCAGTGACAATGTTGCACCAGGGTTTAATTGCCGTACACGCCATTTTATGATGATCGGTTTGGGGCCCATTGGAGTAGGAAGACTTTCGTGTACACCTGTTATGTTGGAAAGCCTCAGTGCAATACTGTTGTGAAGATGGTCACCGGTTCGTTACACTTGCAAAGTCTTCTGAAAACACTGACACACATGTGGATAAGCGATTTATGGTGTCATGGCTGAACAATAATACATGTAATGGTGAATATAGGAAAAATTGGAATTACTAATAGATAGACAGGCCCAAAAGTGCAAGGGTATTTTCAAGAGATAACTGGCCCGAGCGTTGTTGGTAGACAGCCTTTAAGTGCTTAATGGTGTTTTGCACAGCACAGCGCAGCCGCCTCTAAGAAATACAAAGGATTCGATTAGCTTTAGTCACAAATGCTCCGGCCAATTTTAGTATATTTTGACGAGGAAGCTATGATAATGGGGGTATCATAAGGTAGCTCACAGTGAGCACTTATTTTTCAACTAAATGAGGTCAGGAGAAATTTAGAAGACAGTTGTGGGCAATGGGCCCCTCGAAATTCAAAGAAGGATGACTCGATCCAGGTAGGTTGGGCTATTTGCGGCGCCAACCCAATTTACAAAGTTTCAGTATTGACCTGGCAGTTACAAGGAGCTTTGCAAATTCTAATGATAGTCCCATGAAACCTGGTTTTGTTTGCAACATCAAAGCAGTATATATTTTTGTACTGTACGTGGTAAAGCCATCGCTTTACCACGTACAGTACAAAAATCAGTACAGTACAGATCACAAACGCATATATTTTGAAATAAAATATGGATGTAAACAATAATGGAAAATGTTGAAAATAAGATTATGAAAGAAGTGGAAGAGGAAGAAAACGTTATTGCAATACTTCTCATGTTAACAGTCGTTGGAAGAGAAGGGGGGATTGAGGCAATATATATTTTTTACAGCGTTGAAGAACATATTTGTTCTTGTGGCCGCCCATAGAAGAAAGTTTGTATGAGGGACCAGTCGACCAGGTGCAATGGAAAGCAATTAGTGCCCCGATGATCATGGCCGAGGATGGTGATGTAAAGGATAATGCCCAAGGTACGCGACATTCGTGGGTGAGAATGGGCCCGAGGGCCATTCTCGAGGGTATTATGCCATTACCATTACTGAGGGTATTATGCGACTTAACGTCCATCCATGACGTCCCCCTGTTGTTTCGCCTCTCCATTATTTTGTACGAATGGAGCGACTTTGTTTGCAAGAAAATTATTTTTTTTTCAGACTTTCCGATAACGATTTTAAGTGGGCGTTAGGACCCTATCGTCAACGGCAAGGTCAGCGCAACCAGCGAGCCATCAACTGCCCAACACTGAGCAGAAGTCCTTTCAATGTTCGCCTTGAGGATATGAAGGATGAGCTTAATTATTCTATCGCAAGATTTCTGTGCGAGATGAACAAACAAAACGGAGAGAAATTTCTAGGAGCAACACTTCACGAACTCGTGATTTGTCTTCAGCTTTATTTTGACACCATGAATAATAAGGCCTACAAATTTCTTCAAGATCCCGAATTCTTACAGATCGAGAATACACTGGATGGACTTTATGAAGGATCGTGCCAAGGAGGTTTGGGGAATCGACGTAACCAAGCTGAGGTTATATGACCTTGGAGGAAGAGGAGGAACTAATGTCAGCTGGCGTTCTCTGAAGCGACAACCCGACCAAGGAATATTACACTGACCCTGAATGTAAACATTTAAGATCTGCTCTTTATGTCGTGTGTTTTTGTACAAAAGGCGTAAACTGCACGTATTGATAAACCGTACAGCGTAAAATTTATGAGTTTAAGAAAAATAGGATTTTACTAAATCTGCCTCGCATAATCAAAAATACTGTTTACAAATCAGCTGAAGCTTTGAAACAAAACAAGACAAAAAACATGAGACTTGTCTATAGTTTGGTACAATGCACCTTGGATCAAATGGTACGTTTACATAAAATAAAATTATTGGTACAAAAATTTTGTAATGTTTTAAGAATTAAGAATGAATTCCATTCCAAAACTCCATTATTTTGTAGGAATGGAGTGGTGGAGACGTTGCCCTTCCAAATAATGGAGAGGTGATGTCTCCATCGCTCCATTCGTACAGCGGCAAAACAATACGGTGACGTCACGGGTGGAGGTTAATGACCCATATCATAGCCAACCATTTATTCCCAGACGACACTCAAAACAAAACTTGAAACAAGAGACTGACTTCAGGGCATAGTTCTTCGTAACGCTTCTTTATTTTACTTTCTCTATCATTTTTTTTTCGCATAGCCTAAATTGGCCATAAAAAACGGGGGCACGCTTGCCCAAATCCTTGCCACGCTTGGCATCGTGTGGGCCAAAAAAAAACATGGCACGCATGCCAACCAGAAAACTAGACCCGTCGGAACCAATGGGCCGTAGTCACAGTGTTGTCCATTTGGTTCCTAGACTAGAAGTTCTTACTACGTGGCTAAATTACTTATCATAATGAATTTCAGAAAGTACGCCAATTGTTTCCACCGTTGGCAAATTCGGTCGGAATTGGAAGCTCCCCAGAACTAGCGGGTGCTTGGCATAGTGTTGTAGATTGAATGCCAATTTGTTACCGTAACACTTTAAGGGCAAATTCAAAGTCTTCATACGAAGTATTTGTTTGTTTATTTAAAATTGAGGTACTGTTGCCCGTCGCTCCCAGACAATTCCTGCCAAACACGCAGCGCGTGCCCCACTGGGATGACCGGCAGCATGCCCAAGAAAACCTGAAAAACACTGAAAAGTCTGAACAGTCATCAACATGGCACGCAATTGTGACGTGTAACAGTTATGAAACTCTAAACAAATGCGGTATTAATACCGTTGCAAAGGTTGGACCTGAAATGTGTGTTTTCGGTATCCGACAAGTGAACACCGTCGTAGCGGAACAGCCCGAATTCGGACCACTTAAACTGCGGGTGGTTGAGCACCGACACGCCCATACGACGGCAAAAGGAACGCGCCCACTTATTTACATGGCGCCTGTTCATTTCAATTTTGGGCTGATCTGTGGTTCCAAAGTAACAGCCGTGTGACACATATGC
>NW_019091648.1:250712-275817 GCF_001949145.1 Acanthaster planci
AGTGTGACAATATATCAGACCAGACTAGCTTGGTCCCCAGCAATGCATCCATACATTCAAGCATAAATAGCTGAACACGCTGGCGCATACAGACAAAATCTGTGTCGATGAAATCGTTTGTTTTTATGTGAACGTGGCCGGTTGAGACCATCGAGTAGACAGCTGAATTCTGAGTTTTGTAATATCAGCAAATCGAGCTCCGCTTAGACCATTCCAGTGAACTTGCGGTTTACATCCCAGTCTGGTAGCCACCCTACGAATAATGGAGTCACCGACTATCCATACGTCCCCTGTAAAATTTCAGCAGAATTTGACAACCGTGAGAGTACCAAGTTTTTATTGATGACGGTTGACGTACCCAATAAAAAACCGGGCCGATGACACTGGATTATGGGGCGAATAAAGAGTTGGGCAGCTTCCGAACGCCAACGACCCATTGCTCTCATTTGGTCGATTGGGATGCCCAGTGCTGCAGCAATATTGCAGCCCCAATGTGGAAAGAATGGGCTCGAAACGGGTATTCCTCCAAGCCCAAGAACAACAAAACCTTTTCCAGGGCGACATTAAATTGATACTGTAAGGGCCTGACCCCCGAAATGGCAGAAAAAGTCACCGGGTAAGCTAGGCAGAATTTGCGCAGATGCGTTTATTGCCTTCACCGGCCAAATACTGCCATGTATTGCGCGTCCTAATCGGACAACTGGTTTGTTTTCGTGTGTCTGAAGGAAATTAAAACCAATACAGCAGCTTGCCCAAGATTCTGAACTTTCAGGTCAGAGAAAAGGAAGAGCGATTTTTTTGCACGTGGTTTTTGGAAACTGCCGCAAATTCACCTTAGCGCATAAACCCCCAAAAGGCACCTAACATAACCGCACGCAACAGGACAACTTTGTAGTGATCGTTACAAACTTCAGGAAGTGCATGCATAATCCAGGCCAAGGCAGGGAGGGTAATCGGCCAGCGTTTGTCACTACCTGCCTTATCTCTACGGCAACCCGTCAATAATTTCTGAACTAGGAAATCATGGGTTGGGTCCGGCCAGCCTCGAATCTTGTGATAATAACCCACACCCGCTACATACGTGGCAACTGTTGATGCTGCTTAATCTTGCAAGGACAACCATGCGATGAATTGACAAATATCATTAGGCGATGCGGGACAATCGTCTGCAAAATCGCAATGTGTGAATGGGGAAAAAGCCCGCCAACCAATTCGATATGTTTTGTGAGTGTTTGAAGTTGAAGCTGCCTTCAATAGGTGGTGCATCCAACCTTCTAAGAGGCCTGTAGGATGTCTAGAATTGGGGTCATATTGTTCTCGGCCTGAGGGGCGAGAGTAGTAAGCAACGGGGGATATTGGACCGACCCCCTGGTCTGGGAGGGACTTTCCCTGGCAACGGGACTTCCCCCAGAACTCGTGACTCCCCGAGCCAAACACCCCCTGACCTGTCTCCCCAGTTTCACTCGCAAAGTCCAAAACCAAAAAAGGGACTTCCCCCAAACCTCGTGACTCCCAAACAAAAAGGGGAATTCCCCGGATACTTAAATGGGTCCATGAAAACTCAGTTATACCCGAAGCCTTTAGGGAAAATGAAATATATTTGCATCTACCTTAAGTAAATAATATTTATTAAATAGAGATGTCAAACAAAGGAACCGAAGCTTTGAAAAAAAGTGAAGTAAATTATAAAACCCTATATATAAATAGAGACATGAACAAAGAAACCAGACCACAACACCGACTTATATTATCAGACTTTCGATAATTGAAAAAGTCATTTTTTGTCTGACTTTGTGAAACGATACAAAATTACATTACCGCTACCCCGTAAAAACAGTCACACAAAACCCGAACTCGTACAAGCAATTCAAGCGGGCCAACGGCAGTTTAAAAATCTCACGAGGCAGTCATATTGTCAACTTTTACAGATAGCACGAGACAACGACATCAAATTCACGGCCATAGGTACAAAGGGTATTCGTACTAAGCAAAGACTTAATTACCGCGATTAAAGCACACATTAAACCGGAAGCAATCGAAGAGGTAAACATCCGAAGAATCAGGCGCTTTCAAGGTAACTACCGAAACTGGGAACTGGTGCCTACTTTCTTTGTCGACGACTTGGTACACTTCTTCGATTTCCACAAAAAGTCTATCGAAGACAAGGCGGTGGCCGAGTTAAAAGAGTTAAAGTCGTACGAGTTACAAACGGCAATCAAGGTTCAGTTCAAATTGGAGAATCCCGGAGCCGAAACGAAACTAGGCTTGTTCACATTCACGAGTAAAAGTAACGTAGTCATTTCTAAACAAGAAGTCAAAGATGCGTTAAACCAACCAATAGCCAAACATCTCGAGGACGTGGAAGCTCACGAGCAACGAGGATCCGGCTGGGTGTTTGAAAACGTCGTCGCGTTCTACATCAACGTGGTAAAGTTTAACCCAGTAGGAGCGACTTACACTTCGTTGTTCAAAAAACTAGCGGTTAAATCTGCAATTAGTAACGTCCAAAATAAGAATGACTCAGAGTGTATTCGCTGGGCGTTGAGAGCTGCTTTAAATTATATTCAGACAATGTCAAACACCGGCTGGAAATTAATGCAAATTATAAGTTACACGAGGATAGAACTTCAACTTACACTACAAACGACGGCTTAAACTTCACAAACATAGACTTTCCAACACCCTTGTCACAGATTCCACAAATCCAATCGCAGAACAACTTGGCCATCAACGTATTAGGTTACGCAGAGAAAGAAGGCATTTACATACTTTACAAAACTAAACGCGTAGTCGAAGCCCGTCAATTTATTTTACTTTACCAGAGGTGAAACGAGTCATTATTGTTGGATTAAAAGTTTCTCTCGGTTGATGTGCGATGCCACTAAATATAAAGCTAAATTACACTGGTGCTTCAATTGCCTGCCTCATTTTCAAACGGTAGAGAGACTAAGCAGGCACAAAGATACGGCAGCGTGTAGAGTAGAGTTACCCGAAAAGGGCAAAACATTCTCAAGTTTGAAAACTATAAAAACAAGCAGGACGCTCCATTTGTCATCTACGCAGATTTTGAGTCTGTTTTGGAGCGCGTGCCACCTACACAGGCAAACACGGTCAAAACACACATTCACAAACCCTGCTGCTACTCTCACGCAGTCGTTAGATGTGACGGTGTGTGTACCAATCACACAATATATAGAGGTCAAGACGCAACCGTTAAACTTGTACAATCGTCTAGAGAAGTCCATACAATTAATAAAACATTTGCCAATCCAAAACCCCTTACCTGGTCGCGCGAGTTACAAAAAATCTACGACAAATGCAACAGATGCTGGATCTGTGAAAGGCTCATATGCCCGACTGAAGAGTCTCAAGGCCAATTTAAAATTCCAGACGGACCGAAAACTAAAGGTGAAAAGCCACCCTTGGTTCCCTTAGCGAAAAAGGTTTCAGAGAGTACATTTGCATGACTTGTGAAAAGCCCATTAATTAACAAGTTTCGGAAGGTCAGAGATCACTGTGACGCCACGGGCAAGTATCGAGGTCCCGCTCACGCCAACTGCAATCTCAAGTTACGGGTCGTAGCGTATGAGACGTGTATTCCGGTAGTGTTACACAATTTAGAGAAACATGACGCACATCTAATCATGCAAGGTGCTCGGGCATTCGAAGGAACTGAAATTAAAGTTATTGCCAAAAACACCGAGAACTACATTTCGTTTAGCCTCAGCCAACTCAGGTTCCTAGACTCGTTTCGTTTCATGATAGCCTCGCTAGATCGATTGGTCAAAATTGTTCTGCGGAAGATTTTTATGTTCTTCGCGAAAGGTTCCCAGATAACACGGGTCTACTTTTAGAAAAAGGAATTTATCCGTACAAATACATCGACTTCTTTGACAGATTTAAAGAAACTGAATAACCTCCAATAGCCACGTTTTACAGCTCGTTGAGGCAGCAGTCTGTCGCTCCGGAAGAATACACAATGGCCCAAAATATATGGCAAGCTTTTGACTGTAAAAATCTCGAAGACTACCACGATTTATACGTAGAAAGAGACGTATTGTTACTAGCAGGCGTGTTTGAAAACTTTCGACAAGTGTGTAAGAAGCACTACGGTTTAGACCCAGCCAACTATTACACATCACCGGGGCTATCGTGGGACGTGCTTTTAAAAGATTCTGGCGTGGAACTCGAACTCTTGGCAGAAATAGACAAGCATCTGTTTTTTAAAGGGCCAAAAGAGTTGGCATTTCGAGCGTAGGAGCAAAACGTTACGCGAAAGCAAACAATCCAGATTTAAAACATTATGACCCGACAAACCGACGTCGCAGATCATGTATCTTGACGCCAACAACTTATGCGCCTGGGCCATGAGTCAGCCTTTACCGATGGGGAAATTTCAATGGATCAAAGACGTAATCAAGTTTACCACCGAGTTTATTTTGGGGCTTTCTTTTGGGGCTTCAAAAAGCTTCATGCTCGAAGTCACTTTAGACTACCCAAAACATTTACACAAAAAACACAACGACTTCCCACTAGCACCCGAAAACTTAGTAGTTCCAAATGAATGGTTGTCAGCATACCAACAAGACTTGGTCAACAACGGTGAAAGAGTTATCTCTGTGGACAAGCCGGTGGCGACTTTGGGTACCAAACGCAAATACGTGGTTCACTACCGTGCGTTGCAGAAGTACTTAGAACTCGGTTTAGAACTAAAAGACATTCACCGTGTAATGTCTTTTCAACAGGCACCTTGGATGAAGGGTTACATTGATAAAAACACCGAATTGCGTGAGTTAGCAAAGTCCAATTCCGAAAAAGACCTCTTCAAGTTAATAAATAACTCGGTCTTTGGCAAGACAATGGAAAATGTGAGGCACCGAATCAACGGGCACCTGTTTAGAGATGTAAAAGACGCCGATTGGTACAAGCGTTTAACTTCTAAACTACACTATAAGACGACTACTCCGTTTAAGGAGTGCGATGTCTTATTTGCCGAAATGTTTCTAACTAAAACCAAACTAAATAAGCCCATCAACCGCGGCGTAAGCGTGTTAGATCTGTCCAAGACTCCAATGTACGACTTCTATTACAACGAGTTACAGCAGATTTCGGCTCTGACGTCTGCCTTTTGTACACCGATACGGACAGTTTATTAGTCGAGATTCAAACCGACATTAACTAGTTACCTACGTAAAAAGCGCAGCTTATTCGACTTGAGCAATTACTTAACGGATCATATACTTTACGAGCCGAAAGATAAGAAAGCATTGGGGAAATGAAAGACGAATTTGAAAAAGGCGAAGGGAGTTACAAAAAAGGTTGTCGCACGAGGCTTACAAGAGGTGTCTATTTGAACAGGTACAACACTCTTTAAAGCAGCAACTGTTCAGATCAGACAAACATGAAATATTCACAGTCACGCAAAATAAATTGTGTCTATCGCCCTTGGACACGAAACGTTATGTGTTACAAAATGGGGTGGACGCTTTAGCTTACGGGCACTATAAATCGATTGGAAAGGGTTTTAAAGCAACCGACCTAGAACTCGCTAAACAAGCCTTACCCATAAAAAGCTGACAAAACTTACGAGACATTAAGCCCAAAGAATTACGAAATCGCTCATTTATGAATGGGTCTTTAATTAATTCAGATTGTGAAGATAAGCAAGCAGCACTGAATTTAGTTTTAGTGCTACTAAACTTGAATTTGTTAAACTTGACTGTCTACAAGGGCCCAATCAAAACACTTTTGCCTACTCCTTAGGAGGCAATTCAGTGTTTTCTGGGACCACTTGAAGTTCTTCTTCAACGAAACTCCGTTTAGGTCCGTCTAACAAGTAGTACAAAGTGGGCCCCGTTTTCACACGCTTACCATTGACCCGTTTAAATTGACTCGTACGTTTCTCAATTTGGTAAACGTCTACGGACCAAATGGGTTCGGTTGCTCTTCTGACGGTACCGCCGTCTTGCTCGCCCGCGTAGTATAAATACCTAACCAAAACGTCAGGGGGAAGTTCATTTTGACGCTTTTCGCTTTTAACAGGTGCTGCAGGTGCTCGTTTCACGCGGTCCAACTTGATGGCGGCTGCGGGTTCATTGTCAATCAACTGAGTCTTTTCCTCGATTTTATTACTTGGGGCAAGCGTTTCACCCATTCTACGTTACGTTCACCTACGTTTAACATTTCTTGCGCATATTAATGGCCAAACAACCTTTCGGCTAAAGTCCTATTAAACCGTTCGACGATTCCCTGCAACCTGTGAACGCTGGGTTCGCCCACTTGAATTTCGACCTCGTGTTTGTTAAACAACTTGTTAAACTCGCCTTTAAATTCTGATCTCGAATCTACCTCGATTAACCGAGGCCAAGTCAGCGGCGATCGACCGTAAATTTGTTAAATAGCTTTCTGATGCTTGTTCGGCCGTTTTACTCGTCAATGGCTCGGCCTCTTTGTACTGCAAACCCACGTCGACGACGGTTAAAGCGTACTTGTAAGTTTTACGGTTTACTCGATTCCAAGGTAAGTATAGCACAGACGTGCCTCGTTTGGAGCGACAAATCCCGATTGCAACATTATAGGACACGTAGTCGGGTGCGGGTAAATAAATCTGCCAGATGGCCTGCTTGTTTAACTAGTTTCTAATAAGGGACTTGTCTGCACCCGTCTTTTGATGCAAGTGGTCTACGGCACTTTCGCCCTTCCAATAGCCGTGTGGGCTGTAAAACAACCTACTAAATTCTGTGTGCTTTGATTTGTTCATTTTGTTCATTTAAAATAAACCTAACTAAAGCGGTAGGCCAAAACACCGACTAAAGCAGTTCCACCTAAAATCCACACCAATTCTCTAGCCTTTTGATCTTCGGAAGGCACGTAGAAATCGGGCAACCTCGGCTCCGGAGGCAACGGTAACACCTGTTTACCCGTCAACTCCGAGTAAGCTTCTCAACGCTTCGTCTACGTTTACGAATGTGTGTTGACTGGCGCGTTCGTTTCATACGTTCGTTTAAAAAGTCTAACATGTGCACGCGATTTTGTTCCCAGTCTTGTTTTGCTTGCGCCAGTTGTTCCAACGCAAGGTCGTGTCTCTTTCGTTCCTCGTCCACTTTATTTTTTTGCTAAGCTGCTAAATCAAAAATTTGAACTTGTGAACGCCAATGCATTGATTATGGCTCATCCTACCATTATTAAAGCGCTTGCCATTTTTAAAATATATGAATTAAAACATGGATCACGAAATTAAAGACCAATTAACAGAGACTTTAACAGATCACACAAACATCGAAGGCATGCTAGGCGACATGAGAGCCGATATAGACAACCAGGGAGACATGCTCTTAGAGATTCAAGAAGTACTAGCAGAAATGGAATCTGAAACGTTTCCCAAGAGACATCAATTGAACAAATACGAAGATCTATTCTTTGCGGCTGGTGTATCTTTAATCGCGTTGTCTTTCTTATTTAAGATTTTTACCTAAGATATAAAACCATATATACTAAGAAATGTCACAATACACTATGTACATGTATATGTATTGTGCTCCATCCTGATTTGACATGCCTTTGAATAAAATTTATCATTCTAAAACCATTGGATAATTGGTCACTCAATTGTGCTGAACATGTAGCACTAGTTACATAATCACTTTTACTGCCCTTTTCATCATTTGGACATAAGGTGACCATATCTAAATCTTAAAAAGGCCTTTTGCAGAGTTCAAGTTTCTAGGGATATCTCAGTCCAAATTCAGAGCTAATTTGAGTGAGTTTTGTTTCCCTGACATCATTGCCTGACTGAGCACAGAAAGTGTAGACAACAACTTGCAATTTGAGAATGTTTTGTAATATGTATACTTTTGCCTTCCAGAACCGGTTCCAGCACATCATCCATCCAGCTTCCAAACGCAGCTGCCCACCACTACTATACGTGCACCCTTGCGCACGATCATTGTGATCATGCCTATTCGGTGTCAACTCCTTCTGCAATTTCTTGCGCCAGTGCATGAATTTGGTTTCAGTTCAGCTCTTATGGGATTACCGTGGAATCCTCTGGTTAAGCAAAATCCATTAAGAACTCAGTTGGTGTAATTCCAGGTCCGGGAAGTCGCAAGAGGACCTAAGAAAACACATGGGACAGTGTACGGACGACTTGTCTCTCCCTTTTATGCACGGACAGTCGAGTTGTCTCAATAGTCGAGTGTCCGAAGTCGAGTTGGACACGGTCGAGTTTTCCAGACCCCGAAAATATCGTCCCGATCGAACCCATGTTTTTTCACAAACCATTTATTTTCACAATTCTTGCCAAATTATTTAGAAATCATGCAAAGACTGTGCGACAACCAATAACATCGACCAATATCGCGGCACAAGTCAGCTGATCGTGCAACGGACTTGCGTATTGCCCAATAGCAAAACTCTATGTAAAGTCATTGGATTTTATGTGTACAAAGTCAGTGGGAGAAATTAAATCTTCGAAATTCAATAAAAAATCTAATTATGATGCCAAAGTGACGTCAGGTTTCTACATCAATCTATGCTGATGGTCTTTGCTTGTACCAAGTTTCATTTTCTGAAGCGGCGAAAGTCTATAGGCCATCCTGGCTGTTGAAAAACGTGTACAAAACCTATGGGGAAAAATTAATACTCAAAACTCAATAAAAAATAAGGTGATGACGTCACCAGGACGTCATTATTTAGGCAATGATTTTGCATCATGGTTTTCGCTGGCTGTAACTTTGATGACGATTGAGGATCGCAAAGTATCCGAAAGTGTGCCTTGAAAACGTGTACAAAGTCAATGGTTAAAATAAATAATGAAAAATCAATAATAAATCACGTGATGACGTCATCATGACGTCATGTACCTAGGACCATTTATGCATAAGGGTTCTTCATTGGTATAAGTTTGATGAAGATCCAAAGTTGTAAAAGCACCAAAGTTGCGGCGACAAAAAAGTGTACAAAACAAAGGAATTTTGGGTCTGAAGAAGAAAAAGGAAACAGAAGAAAAAGAAAGCCTTTTTTGCAAAATTGCGAAAAAGCTAAAAGGGAAAAAGAAGAAAAAAGGGAGAAACAGAAGAAAAAGAATGCCTTTTTCGCAAAATTGCGAAAAAGCCCCCCCCCAAAAAGAACGAAACGAATGGGTTTTTCACAAAATTGCAAAAAAACCGCCAAAAACAGAACATTAAGAATGCCTTTTTTGCAAAATTGCGAAAAAACTAAAAGGGAAAAAAGAAGAAGAAAAAAGACAAACAGAAGAAAAAGGTTTTTTTTGCAAAATTGCACAGTAAAAAAAAGCCCCCCCCCAATAAAACATAAAGAATGGGTTTTTCGCACAATTGTGAAAAAGCCAATTAAACGCAAAGCAGATGTGCTTACTCCAGTGGTTCCGAGCAGCCCCGATAGCCATATTTGCAAGTATTAACCGCAGGTAACAAGCTGCCGCCCGCGGCGACGGTAACCCACCGTTCCATGTCAGCCCATAAATGGGGCAGGTTCGCTTCCATACGCAGGTCAGGGAATTGCGCGGCTGCTTTGCGAACTGTTTCTGCATATTTTAGCAATTCCACGAAGCGTCTGGGATGTCGCGTTGAGTATGTGGCCATGAACACATGAAAAGCACTGGACCATTTGTCCATCGAATCCAGCTTGTGCAGCCGGCCACAAAATCATTTTCCCCTGCTCAACTGCCATGGTCAATTCTGAGCCGCTGTCTTCGGGAGTCAAAACCCTACTGGCATTGTCACAATAAAGGGATGCAACGTCTACATACTGCCTGTTCCAATTTTGTCTTTAATGGATTGGGATGCATTTACATCGATGGGGGCATCGTGCCCCATGGAATGCCAAGGCGCGGGCCTACCCATGGCTGAATCAGCCAATAACAGCAACAAGATTCACTCCTTAAACTAAATTACTGTTACTGATTCTGGAAGCGTGTGTTGGGTGCGCCACGGCACTAGAGCTGCTGGGGGGAGTCCCGGCCTGCGGTGACGTTCTGCAACGTAAGGCAGAGATGACTGCTGCCGAGACTTACACTGCCGCCTCTGGCGTGGCATCTTGGAAGGTAGAACTCCTCAGTTTAGCCCGCCGGCAAGTGGGACAGTTATTCCTCCGACAACACTGTTCCAGGCCAAAATGCTGGAGTGGCAGTTGGATGAAGCAACAATATTAAGAAAACTTGCTGCAGCGCCTCCAGAAATATCCTTGTGCATCAATTGTTTGATAACAACTGCTATCGAAATGGCCTTTAAATTAAAATCCAAACTTCTCCGGAGAAATTTTATTTTCATGTAGCGGCAACAAAGAGCTACACTGAAGTGTTTTTTTTTGCGGCAGTAGCAGAGTGCGATTTTGAGATCCATGTAACACTTTCACATATTTTAAAATGTACATATTCGCGATATGTATTCTTTTTGTCTTGAATTCCTGCCCGGGGGGGGGGTGGCCAGGTGCCCTTAGCGTGCTCGATACTATTTACAGGTCTTTGCCTTTATATTGACAACAGGCTGCTTGTGGCCGCATCCTGGAACCCGGCATGCATAATGTGTGCCTGCTGATGAGAATAATGAATTTTATCTTGAAGTGATAAAATGAATTTAGCTTTATGCCTTTGAAACATTTTTAACAACCCCCTCCCAAACAAGGAGTCTTAAAACAGTAACAAATATCGTAGAAATGGAAAATCAAAAATATATATGTGTGTGTGTGTATAATTATATTAAAGTGTGAGGAGACCTCTGGCTATGAAAGTAATCAAAGATTGGCTCATTGAAAAGGCGGGAGCAGGTGAGGAGTGAATGAGCCCCCATGGCCCAACAGGAAGAGCAAACAAAGTTTGGCTTTGCGGAAAAGCCAGGAGCATGACGAAAAGGGGAATAAGCCCCTTGGCTATAATAAAGAAAAGCAAGGATGAGCTCGCCAAAGGAAAGGCTGGAGCACGGAGAAGTCAGGGGAAAGCCCAGCAAAACTGGATATGCCCTCTAAATGTTGGCTTCTCTTCCACATCTCTGACTCCATTACTTTGAAAGTACATGATAAGGACGGGCAAATAATGGCAAAATTTAATATTATCATGAAAATAAGGGGATGCAACGACGTCTGAGCATCACATCGATCAATTACTTTTGGCAGTCAATCTTGGGCCTTGGTAAAAGCCATTCTGCTGGCTGCTGGCCCTAGTGCCATTCAGGGCACATAAGCACAAACTATGTGAGCAGTTCTAGCATTTTTACCTTGGCTATATCAAAGAAGACAAAGAGTGGCTTGCCTAATTACGGACAGGAGCAGGGTACGGGGGAATGAGCCCCGTTTGCTGTGAAAGCACGCTTAGAGTAGCTCGCCAATTGATGGGAGCCAATTAAAAGGGGAGTGAGCCCTTAGAAATAGGTTTATACAGAAAGAATTTGCATTTGACAAAAAAATTTGCACAGGGTGAGATAGGGGTGAGTGAAGGATGGGTGAGATATGGGGGAGACTAGGCAGGAAGGAGGGTTATGCGCACATTATAAAGGAGCAAAGGGAAGGAAAGTTGAGGGGATCTGAAAATTGGAGTGAAGGATCTTTCTGTCCATACTTCAGACGAAAGACTCTAGAGCCTAAACAAAGCGGTGAAGCAAATAGCTTACTATCTGCATCGCTGTGCGTATGAGGGCGCAAGAGACCATCAGTTTAAAATCAGGTTGCTGTAAAGGGCGGACGGCAAAGTGGGAGCATAGTTAACAAGGTAGGAGTTGGTTGTAGAGAAACGCACGATGCCTGGGAAGGAACTTGTCTTTTTAAATCCCACCCACCTATCCCCAAGGAATAGGGTTGCTTGCTCGGGCTGCGGTGTCTACACTCGAATCTTTCTGCCCATACCTCAGACTAAAGACACAGGTGCCTGAAATAAGCAGTGATGCAAGTAGTTTACTAACCCCCCAAAAATGACCAATGTTTAACCAGCCCTTGCCGCATTGCCCGAAAGAAACATTTTTAGATACAAGCATTGTAAATGTCGGTTGTAGAGTCATATCGGTCACATCGCTTTGACATAATTGTGGTGTGTCATTTGTTTTTGAATAAAAATTAACCAACAAGAGTTTCATTTTAAGTGTAGAATCAAGATTTCCATGATCCACTGTCGTTTATACATCAATTATTCATTATTCATTGTTATTCATTATGTACTCCTCAGGACTGTTTGATGTCATTCAGTACCACTTGTGTAATACTCACTGTCATGCAAATGATACACAACTGTATTTGTCCTTAAAGCGTTGTAGTATTATCAATCAAACCGAAGCTGTTTCTGCAATGGAAAGTTGTAATTAGAGATGTTAGAGCTCAGATGTTTTATAACAGACTTATGTTAAATGAGAGTAAAACAGAGTTTATTTGTCTTGGGATAAAACAACAATTGTCTATTCCACTGCTGTTGGTGAATGTAATACCATGCCAGTACATTATGTTTAGAATCTCGGCTCATGGTTTGATTCATTTATGTCAATGTCCACTCATATTACAAAAGTCTCATCTGCTGCTTTCTATCATCTTCATAATGTATTATTCGGCCGGCTGCTGGATAATACAAGCAAGGTTCTCACTGATACGACCGTGATTAACGGACGACAACACTGTCTCTGTCGTTTACTCTACAACTGACAGAATATTTATTGAAGCTCTCCTCAATAAAATAGAGTTGACAGTTTGATTGGATGGTCTATGGGTAGACAGACCAATCTGATGGGTCGACAGACAGACCGACGGACCCCTGGATATGCTAACTTGACTTCTCTCCTACTACTGGCTACATCTGCCTCGACACAATTCAACACAGATGCCACTTGAGCCCATATGGCTACTGTGTGGACTCGAGTGTCGGGCTGTTGACCAGTGGTCTGCTGGGTGGTGGTGCAGACTGAATTCTGACCCTGGCACAGGCCCTTGAAAGCCTGTTACAGTCTCTTGATGGACATTTCCATCAAGAAGAGGTAGCCGTGCTTTCTCTTCAGCCACTCCTACACCCCTACAGAATAATTTACTAGCTGATATTAGAAATCTGGACACACAAAGTCTTTTTGAAACTAAACTCAAAACTTGTCTTTTTCAGCAAGCATTTGGTGACATGTAATATGGTGTGGTTTTTAAATATCTGTTTAATTTTATTGTAAATGTCTTCTGTATAGATGATATTCCCCATGTTTGCAGGTTTTATTACTGCCTTGATATATTGCCTGTCAGCGTGTGCACTTCCTGTTTTCAGGAGTACTGTGAAAGTCTGGGTCTTACAAGGGGCATGCTATACATTTGTGTGTAATGTTGTATGTCACGGGCAATTATTATTTTTATTTGGTATTGTAACAAAAATTAACTTGACTTAATTTTGTGCGAGTTCTTGTGCTCCATATCTTTTGTTTAATGAATAATGATATACACGTACAAATTGCACTCCATACCATTTGACCCGCTTTTTAACTTGGGGCTGTACTATTGCTCTTCAGTTCCAACTACATGTAATGGAATCAAGTACTTGTTTAATATACTAACTCCATCATTGTTGAAATAATCCTTATTCTTTACAACCTCTTCAGCCTACGGGGACTGAAGAGAAAGAGCTCAATAAGCTGAATGGTCATTTGTTGTTGCATAGATTCTTGGGACTGTACATGTTATTTCATTACTTTCATTATTGACTATCTGGCTGGCCATATAAAACCAGTGTTGTGGGAAATTTCCTTAAGGACAGACCTGGGAACAGCTAGAGGCATGGGATATTCCCATTTATCTTTTTGTTCTGTATGCAAGTTTTTGGTATTGTTTCTTTAAGACTTGGGTCAACCTGTTCAGCCACTCCTTTTTGCTCTAGATTTGCATGTTCTTGTTCATGTGGCCAGGGTATTCCTTTTCTTTTACAGGACTGTTTCAGGGGAGGGCGTTGCCAACATTTGGAATTTGCCGACATGTATAGGAACATATGGGTCTTTAAGTCTCATTGCGCCCTGTTTAAAACAGGGAGCAACTAGCTTAATAATAATTTAATTATGTATTACTCATTTTAGTAAATTATTTTGTAGACATTTAATAAATATTGAAATAAATGATTTAAGCTGCTAAAGGTGTTATGCAGCGAGGCAGATTAGCCTGTTCATACTTTAGTGGTTCATTTTCAGTGGTTTCCCTTTGTTGATACATGTAGTAAATTGGAACTCACAATTTTATACTAGCGGGATCCTGCTGGGATTTCGTTACAGTATCTCAATGGATTTTTCGTTTGCTGCTGTATTTTTAGGCACTCATTACATATTACAATTACATATCTTGCTTAATGTTACTAATGCAAATTTGTCTGGAATTTTTTTATTTGTATGTACTGTGCTCTTGAACAGGTTGATCCTGGAGGGAGTGCAATATAAGTCCAATATATTATTATTATTATAAATTATGACATACTTGGTCAGTACACAAACATGTACACACGACCAAAAATGCCGACCATCTACATGTATGCAACAGTTTTGATGGCCAAAAAAGAAGGAAGGAGGCTGATGTAGACCCTGTCATGGCTGCATTTATTCAGATGGAATACTCCTGAATGCCAAGATGGACTTTACATATTTGCAAGATAATGAATATTTAGATATCATTACAGAAGTCTGAATGTTGACAAGGAATTTGGAATATTTGGGATGCTTTCGGGTGGCTTTATCACCTGAGAATGGGTGATACTGCCAGATGCCAAGTTTTTTGGGGGGATTACATGCTGTTGAAACCCAACTTGAAAGACGGCTAGAATCCTAGCTTTGGAGGTTTTTTTTAAATGAAAGTAAACTGTGACATTTCAACAGGGCAAACTTTCATGAGGCACTAGTGGTAACTAGTTTCCTCTCAAACCATTTTCTCACAGGGAAGTACATGGATATCCCATGACAGTTGTGTAATAAAAAACAAAACAACTTGAAAACATACCCAAACCTAGAGCTAAGGGAGTGATTTATAACTGGCATGCATTCGCATAGATGCCCATGAGGGTAAGGGAGCGCGAGGGTCTGGTAAAGCAAAAATTCAAGATACCTGTTTCAGCCAGGATTACCATTAAGTAGATTTTTGGCTAGATTTGACAGATTTTTGGGGGGGCAAAAAACCCTCTTTGACAGGAAATGAGTATTTTTAGCAGATTTATATCAGAACTCTAACAGTGTTTTTTATTCTAGCAGACAAGTTTAGCTGATCAATGTTTTGAGCATTTTTATCCCAACAAATTATAAATTTTCTTGAAATTCCAAAGCCATGCATGACGAGATAGGCAGGCCAGTCTATGTGTTGAGGCTTTCTGAAGTCCGGATGTTATAATACACAGTTATTACCAAAACATTACCTGGTTATAGACCCGTGCACACTGAACTGTAAATAGAATTTTCCTAGTCTTTAATTATATTATCAGCAGCTGTTACATGTATTAATACCCATCTGTATGTAAGTATAACTTGTTTATAATAAATATCATGTCGTAATTAGGCAATTGTTTAACATGTGCATGTGACTTAAAGCATTTATAATGCTTTTTGTTAATTTTAGGTGATTTACAGATTTTTGTCAGATATAGCAGAATTTTGAAGTGCATCTAGCAGAATTGCACCATTTTCATCAGGTCACCCTGGTTCCAGCATTCCTGCACATGCTGTCATGAGAGAGCTCCTTTAATCTTTAACCCTTACATTTCTGGAGATTGGAAACGTTTACGTTTTTCATGGAAAACCTTTGTTAATGAATTTGCTGTAAATTATTGCGACTCTTTGGTTTGCCTTGTATTTGGCATCTGAGGGTCTTTTTGTCAGAGTGGGTTCCATAATTTAATTGGTGGCCATTTTTCTGAAGGGGCATCAACTTCCATCATACTTCTAGTATACATCGCTATTAACCTTCCCAGCAGACCTCTTCATCTAGCTCCCAGTAGACCTTTTTCCCCCAAGGCTGACTTCACTTGTCATTGTCCCATATCTGGCTTCATTTGTAAAAACTTAATTTCTATAATCCTGGACTACATGTACACACTTCTGTACTTTTGTTTAGGCAAACTTTTCTAACAGTTCTTATTGCCTCCGTGGTTATAAAATTGGTAATGTCAGTCTAGCTGTAGTCATGGAGCGTATTCACAGAATTTTCTTTTTACAGAAGTGCATTTAGGATGTGAAAAAAATTTGAAGAGTCAGAGTGAACTATGAAGTTCGTAACCCTGTACATTTTTGATGGATTGCTTACACTCGAAAAAGAACTGGAAGTTTACATGTTCACCTAGCACTAATGTGACAGGTCACTTTTTATGTTCTTTGCCTAGTGCCCTCAGTTGGCTGTGCCAAGTCAACTGTTTAGTGCAAGTTCATTCTGAGACCCCCCGAGGACCTTGTGAGTTCATTCAGGGACCCCCCTCTAGGCACCTCTGTAGCACATTGTCCTTTGTTTCATTGCACACTAAGTCTTCAGCCAATAAACACTAAGAGTTCACCCTGCTAAATAACTACACCTAGCATCAAGTTCTCCAGAAGTTTCAGATAGCCCAGGCTGGCGTAAGTTTATTATATTGTACATTTATAAAGATTTGTAATTGAAGGAAAAGATATTTAAGGAATGTAGCCTATTTTTCCTCAGTAGATTGACTTTATAAATGTATCGATTCTTGGGTTGTGTGCAGTGTAGACCAACTATACCCATTGGAGATAACTTCCAAGTATGACTGAATTGTTGAGATTCCTCTTGCACATACTATTTAGACTCAAATCGGGCTTGTGTCAATTAAATATCATCCCATGGGATCATTTATTTTATTCACTATTTTGATTTGATTGTGGAGTTAAGTTCCCCTTTTATTAAGGACTTGAATTAAGATTATTTCAGCTTGTTTCTAGTACAACTTTACCTCTTTCCTTCTCTTTGTGCTTTATGTAGCAATTACAGTGTACATGCATCTTGTTTTGTTAGGTTTTTATATGAAGCTAGAGTCTTATTTTCTCTCAATGTGTGTCTCCTTGCTCTGAGGCCTAGAGCAGCTCTCTTCCGTGTCCATGCATGTACATGTACACTGTACCCCTGTGTTACATAGGCTAATAGGTGCATAACTAATGAGAGCCACATTCTAGGAACTGAGCCTACTGTTCACACTGCTAGAAGGGCTGGAGTGAATAGTTCATTGCCCTTTAAAGTGCACCCATTGTTTACTGGACATATGTTAACATTAGACTTGCACAAGTCCCACTACTATTATTACATGTAGAGGTGATTTTAATTCTAGTCACCACTGTTAGTTTTAGCTGTATTAGTTTCTGATTAGTTTAAGGTTGGCTTATTCCTTGTGTGCACTTGTTTCTGATTACTGATGGCATTCTATAGTTGGTAATTTCATGTAAAATCTTTGGAATGGAATAGCTGATGGACTAGGTCAAGTTTATGCATTGCATCTCTTTGCCCCGCAAGCCAGTGCCGAGTTTTGTTTACCTTTTATTAAGTGGATGACTGCCTGGGCTAGCAAGCTTAAACATTCATGTGCCTTGCTTTCCCTCGTGTATTAGTTGTGTAATAGAAGGAATTGAGATTATTTGTGTCTTTTAATGTAGGCGTCATGCTATAAATTGGTAATTTCCAATGCAGAGGTGTACAGAAAGCAGACCAGGTTTATGTTGCAGTTTTTGTCAGAGTTTATATTTGTATTTATGTTTAAGCACAATTTGCCTGAGCAGTTTGCTTTGACATAATTATTTGAACTGCTTGTGTCTCCATAATGTAAGTTGTTATTTCAGGGCATATTCTTGTAATATTTGTTTTTGTTTTGTATCTCTTAGGGTCGTCTTTTCCTGCAATGCAGCAATGCCATTAAAAGAACCAGACTAGTAAATGTACACCGTCCTAGTTGTGCATTTTCTTGTGTCACATAAAGAAGGATAATTTTTCCAAATTTCAAGCCTGAAGTTTCAAATTCGGCTGCAGTATTTAATTTTCATTTCACTCTCTAAGATAAAGCAATGTCTTAACACTTTTATGATTACTTGCAGCACCGTATAAACTTGGATGCTGGCATAAAGTACAGAAGCAGAAGCATGCTATACAATGTCAATGCCTACATGTATGCATGTTGTCTGGAAGGGGTAAAGCTCCTTTTCAAGGGGGAGGAGTAAAACAGTCAGCAGTAGCAAAAGGGCCTAATTTCAGGGTATTTTGAAGCATATTAGTGTGTCACCCAAGCTTTCCTACTCTTTAGTTCCTTTTTATCTCCTCCCCTTGCTACATCCATGCCTAGATGTATGCATTGTAATTTCAACGAGTCAAAAGATGTTCATTATTTTCAAAGAACTATCAGCAATCTTCAAAAATTCAACTGATAAGCTGATATTCATACAAGCAGCATTAAACATAAGATTAAATGCCACTGAAAATGAGGTCTTTCAGGATGTTCTTACATATCCACAGCATCAGCACATTTGAATAACTTCCTGCAAACAATTTAGAGTAGATTATAAAAAATTTACAGGTAATTAAAACTTGTTACATATTCAACAGAGAATTTCATGGAAACAAGAAACTGATGTTTTTTTAGGTGATTGCTGCAATTGAAGAGCCCGCACCCAGAATGTTATTATTTTAACATGTTGGAATGAAATGTTAATACAGCATAAGCTTGTATCTTGTACAGTTGTGATCTATAACGGTAGGTACGTTTACAGCTGTATTATCACATTTGTATGCACAACTTTCAATTTCTCCACACCATACACATCATTGTAACTGTACAATTTACATGTATTCTTCTCCTGAATTATCATTTACATGTACAGTGAATTTTCAGCCAGAAAGGACTTTGATTCACCGTTGAAAGAGAGGATGGCTTTAGACAGCAAATCCTCTTACTATTAGCAACCAGTTCATTAAAATTGGATCTATTCAGTGATGTGACAACAAATAACACAGTATTGAGAGGAATTATACACTTTTCACTGTTTGATATTTATGAAATAAGAGTCTTCAAGAAGGAATGTCTTTTGGAGGGCGCAAACATGCTTTTACTCATTTTATTAGGCAGATCCCAGGAGATGCCATTCCTGTGGGGCTATCTCAATCACACACAGGTCTTACCTTGATTGCGCATTTGCACTTTGAGCAACTCACTACACTCATTTAATTTGATGACCTGGATCTGGATGCGTTTATACAAAATACTAATAAAGCAGGTAGACTGCATCACATTAGAGTGTGATGAGTCATGACTTGGCACATAATGGTATGAGTAAAAGTTTTCAGATGGTTGCAAGAAAGTATCGTGTGACAATTGTCACGTGGTTTTGGTGTCCTTAAAAAAAAGGCTATTCTTCCTGTATGCTCTCTGATTTGGTTAAACCATTACTAGATAATAATCCAAAGAACCTTCTCCATACATAGACAAAATGACACTGTAAATGTATGTAACAGTTGCTCCATAGCACTGCTTTGATTATTGCTTAGCATGTTAGATTTTGTTGAAATAATGGTAGCTTGAATTAGGTGCCACATTTTATTGAGTCGAGGCCATTTTGTCCAACTTATTGTGTAAATAATAGATATTAACAAGAATTGATCAAGTGTTCATTATTCATGCAACTACCAGTCTGTTTCATTAAAAGGATCCCGTTTCTGAGTGAACTGGTAAAACAGTGTATAAAAACTAACAGGAAAATTGACTGCAGCTACACTAAAACACTCACTGTTTAAAACAAGTCTCCTCGTCTGATGCAGATGTCTCCATATGCTAATGTTTGCCAAAGTTTAATCAGCTTTAAGGCAGCATAATCTGAAATTAATGAGAAAAGTCAGATAATAACAAAAAGTGGAATACAAAACCCATGAAAATATCAATTGCAAAATGGTGATCCAGTAGATGTCACAACATTTTCTATTTTTGTGCTTTATTTGAACAAATCTTGAACAAGTTTCTTGTATTTGCAAGCTTTTAGGGTTAGTTGCAAATAACACTAAACGTTATCTAAGTTCTAAGAGTAATGTCAAACTTTGTGCAATGTTTTAAAATTGAAATCTGAAGGAGGCTGTCAATCTATGCAGGAGCAATATTCCATCTTCAATAGTAATGAGAGCACTGATAAGAATAATGTAAAGAAATTACTGATTGAATATTTGATTGCATGAGGCAAATGAATATATTCTCCCATTTACGCAAATTAAACGATAATTTTTCCCTGTGTGTAGAAGTCACATTTCAGTCAGTCAGTAAAACTTCTACTATGTACACATACTTGGTTCCTGTTTGAAGGAATTATAAAGAAGGGTGACAAAAAATCAAATCACAAGAAATATCCCTAAATAAACATACATGTATGTAACATATGAAGGAGTAGCATACAAATGAAATTAGTGGAGAAATGCCTACAGTCAGGGTGAGAAAAGAAATAAAAAACAGCAGAAAAGAAAATAATTCATCCACTGCGTTAAGTGTGGGTCGGGGCTACAAGAGAATACCTACCCAAACAGTCACCACATGTGCAAATTTTCCATGTGCCTATTATTACTCGTCGTAAAAAACCAATCACCCAAGTGCTTCCTGACCTCCCACAATGCAACATGGTCTCGCTGCCATGATAGTCCTTCTTTTTGAAAGCAACTCAAAAGGGTCAGAGCCAAGTGGGGAGGATGGGCGGGAGAGGACTGTTTGGGTAGGTATTCTCTAGTAGACCCGACCCACACTTAATGTGGGGGAGGAGTCTATGGTGCTCTACCTACCCAAACAGTCACCAAATATGCAGAGTAGCACCGATCTACGCGTACATGTAGGTGGGGGGTTGGAAACCACACATAATGCCAAGAATACACCTTCTCATATAAATAAGACAGAGTGTATAAATTTAAGAAATAGTAAATGAACTTCGTGATGAGTTGTTGTCCATCCATCTCACAGGAGGTCCCCTTGATCTCTGCACTGTGGACAGTACGAATGTCCTGCCATTTGCGGTGTCCCTCTGCAGGACATCCCTCAAGTAGCAGGAGATTAAAGTAGAGGGAGACTCCAACATTGCAACATGCAATGGAAACATCTCAAGGGGAAGACCAAGATGCACCATTCTTACATCAATTAACCCTGATGTAGTATTGACTATGTTTAACAGACCTTGAATAGAAGTATGGTAAATAATCCTAATCTAGCCAGCAAAAGAAAATATGAATGGGCCCACCATTGTTGGTGTTAAAGTCAGTTTCTGTTTGGTTTTGAGTGCTTGTGATGAGGGCCTCCCTCTTGACTGTTCAGATGTCCCTTTAACGCTACCTTCAGATAAGTAGGCTGCAATCAATCAGGGCACTGTCACCAAACAACCAGAAGTTCTTGTCTGGGCTGTTGCTCTTCATGGGCCTGTCTGCATTGCAAAATGGACAGTGCTTCTACAAGGTAGGGACGACTCGGCTGGTCGCGGGCCTGTTTGCCTCGCCCAGCACGGACAGTCAGAGGATTGCCTCTATCTAGGCAAAGTTGCCATCTGCAATTTTCACAGCAAATGATAATGATATACACACCCTACAAATAGCCACTTCTTCTCATAAATGAAGCAAGAGGGTTTGATCGCCTGCCTTTGTTACACGATTTCATAAATATATAATAATTAATCAAGGCTGATCATAGCTACATTAAGGCTACATGTACCTTATAAAAGATGCACACCAAAATTAAACAAGTAAGTTTCACTGTCCAAGTATCATTATGATGCCTCACTAAGACGAGGATCTTTAGATAATAATATAACTGCCATTCAGTGTTCAAAGTGACACAAACTGTACAAGAAAACAATAACAGTGAGCTCAAACTGCTGGCAGAGATATCGGTTATTGCTCCTGGAGCCCACTGCCGGTCCAAAACCTGGTCATCAGCATTTTAATTAATATCTGCAAGCTTGTGAAACTATAGTTTGCAAAGCTTGCAATCGATGTTAGAGTGGCGTATATTTTAAATTCCGTGGGGTTTGATCACATGACTTCACTGTTCAGAAGATAATCCTCAGAATGCCCAAATGATATAAAAGACCCGACCATGGCGATATAGATATTCATCCGGAATCATGCATTATTTATTAGTTCTTATAGTACACATACTCTCTGGGTATACGACAAACACGCACAATACACACATGCAGCAGTCTACAAACACGGGACACACAAGTTATTTATTGAAGCTTTGCAGGATCTGTTGTTCAGACAATACTGACACTCATACTATTGTTTTAGTCAGGTACCACTTCAGGATATGAACAAGGCACCACAGTTTATCCACATCGTCTCCAGGATGTAAGAAGATGGAGGGTACAAATATATTGGAAGGATCAAGTGGGTGAGTCTGGTCCTTCATCAGGAAGCTAATCGAAGGAATCGGCAAACGCTATGCAGCTCCCAACAGAGACAGCTTTCGGCAACGGGAAGAGTGTGTAGTTCGCTGCCTTCTCTAGAGGTAACCATTATCAGAAGAAAGTCCAACCTGACGCTGGTGTGCATAAGAGAGGCATCATTTGGGGCTCAAAGGGAGGACTGGAAAGCATCTAGAGAACCTAACTTTGGTCTCAAAACCAGAGGAATGTTAGGGCTGTGCCGAATAACCGAATATTCGACAATCGATCGAATATTCAAATATTATTTTTTGAGTTTGAATATTGGAATGCAAAATTCATGAAAAGTAAGGGAAAATTTCTATTGTTTTAAATGAGAAACATTGCACTGTGGAGACTTGTTTCAAGCAGATTCAAATAAAAAGCATCAGAAATCTTACAACAGTTTTACAAGTTAATTATTCATTAAACAATTTAAAAGGAGTAGAAATTTCCCACAGGGTTATATGTCTCATTCATCTCTTAAATCTTGCCAAATTGTGGCTGGAGATAATCCTAGATGTGAGAAGGTATTATATTGATAATAATGTACAAATGTGTGTGTTACTGCAACTGATTTTGTATAAATATGGAAATCTATTATAGCACTCAGCAGTATTGACTGGAACCAAAGCCTATCCCATTGCAGCATGTAATGAGATGCTAAATTCTGCTGTTATGAATTCAACAGGTGGGCAGACGACACCCCCATGCAGCCATGGCATCACTAGAAAGTCTCATGGAACAGAGAGATCGTTGGACAATACCAAATGTGTTAGGAGCAAATCGTCAGGAGCCGGGTGGAAAAAATCCCAATCTTGGATAGCAGAGGATGTCCGGTCTTGCCGGGAGGACAAACGGATGGCGAAATAGAAGTCCAGTGAGTCAGGGGAATCAGGCCTGACACAGCCAGAAAGGAGTGATCAGGAGTATCCGACAGTGATCTCTTTCTATTTTGGAGAGGACTTGTGGAAATAATGAGATAGACAGAAAGGCACACCCGAGCATGTCCATCCAATCAACTGAAGGGCATCTGTGGCTCATGCAAGGAGGGAGAGAAACTCCCATGCAGAGTATTGGGAGTAGAGCATTGTTCGGAGAAATCAAAAGGTGGATGTGAGGCTGCTCTATCATCCTAAGGAGAGTGCGTCCGCCACTATGTTGTTGGAACCTGCAGCTGTCATGTAGATTGTCTGCAGGCCGACTGCATGATCCCTTGTCCTTTCCGTTGATGTGGCTTTGGTTGGCAGTGCAAAAGAAGAGGCAAGAAAACTGCAAAACTTACTAAAAGACAGAGAAGACATTATCATTCAGAGCCCTTAGAATAACTGTAATGAGGTCTGGACAGTAAGGAGAACTCTCTTTTCACATCCAAGGAATTTACCTCCATAAGAGAAATATCTTGGAGACAGAGACAAAGACTGCAAGTAACTGAGATAAAGTTGGTTATCTTTATCTTTGCTAAGTCGGATGCATAAATTGTAGCAGCAGTGTATAGCTCCTCAACATGCAGAAGGGTGTTGAAGACATTCATGTCAGATTGGGGGTAAGTGTTGTCCTGTACCCAGTGTGGCTGCCGGTGCCTCAGCTACGATGGAAACTTTAACCCCTTCACAACGGGTGATTGCAAATACAGACCTGGAGAAAAGTCTAATTTCCGGGTGTCTGCGGTAGCCGCATACCACACCTGCAACTTTTATTTAGTGTACACGTGTAGTTACTGGGAGCTTTGCATTGAATGGAAATCTGGGGCAACAAGGAGAGTTCGACCCCACGATACCCAGTAAATTGGATTTTATTCATCAGAACACCCCCTTTGTCTTCGATTGAATACCCTGGGTAATCTCCGTGGAGTGTCGCTGATTCCGCTGTCAGGGCTTATACAACGCGCTTTGTGTGGGCCCGCAGAGCGATGAATACAGGCCATTGACATGGTGTGCATGCCATTGTTTATGGCCCTCCTGGGCCCTGAACACGTGCACAGCACCCCAGCACCAACACTTGGGATATAGATGGTCCTTGTTCAGCATAATTGGGCATTTGTTTCATCCAAAAAGGAGTATTTTCTGTAGCGCTTGGTATATATTTTCCTGGCTGCTCCCCGGCCCTTCAGTTGTGTTACACAGTGTCTTCCAGTGAAGAGGAAACTCTGACGGCGACTAGTGGTTCAGATTTCACGTCAGAATTTGAATATAGTTCAGAAATTGAAACTAGAGACAGTGATTCTAACGGGCAACCATCGTTAGCGAGGCCTGCCAAGAAGAAGGTCAAGACTTCGTCCATTCAGTGGACGGCTGATGACAACTTCCCCTGCCGACACGGCTTTCAAGGCACAGAGGGTGTTCAAGTGCAAAATCTGGATGAGAACAGCACTCTTGTCGAAATCTTCTAGCAGTTCTTCACCCCAGAGTTGACGTTGCACATTGCCAACGAGACCAACCCCTATGCCGCTGAACACCCGAAAAGTCAAGCAGCAAGTCCAAGTCATATGAGAAGCTGGTTCGACACAACACCAGATGAGACGTCAGTGTTCCTGTCCATGATAATTGTCATGGGACTGATGCCAAAACCGGAGTTGAAGTCCTACTGGACGAGAGACTCAATACTTGAGACTCCATTTTTCCCTAATTCCATGCCCAGCGACAGATTTATGAACTTGATATCCCATCTGCATTTCGTTGATAACAGCCTTGCAGATACAACCAATCGACTCTACAAGCCCCGCCCAGTGATAGACGAACCGACCG
>NW_019091648.1:286960-311951 GCF_001949145.1 Acanthaster planci
CACATTACAAACAAAAGAAAAATTTTCTCTCCAACTACAACATCACTTTGCCTACAGAAAATTTATTCTTCCTTGCTGGACTAAAATTATCAATATTTCCTGATTTAATGTCATAATTAAACCCAAAACACACTAGGTCCTAGTATAAATCTAGGCTTCCAACTAGAAAGTAATTCACCAACCATGCCAACAGTTAACAGACACTGTTAAGGGGAGGGGGGGCTAATTACTAACGTTATAATTACTGAGTTAGGAGCAGCAATAACTAAAGGGAATGCATTTTGTGGCAAGGCTGGCATGACTAGAGCCTAGAGGGCAGGCTTTTCCTGGAGGGGCTTGAGTAAACCCTAGATTGTGACAAGACTTAAAACAAGAAAAAAACAGCCTGACTCCGCTTTGGTGCAGTCAGTAGGCCACAGATCTGGCTGTTTTCGGACTGAGTTTGGTGGGGATAAAGTTCAGTTATAAAATTTAAACTTAAGTTGAACTAGAAAGGATCAATGTTCATGACGTTTTGGAAATTTGTTCTCTAAGGCCTTTGTTTCTTTCTTTTCTTTGGTTTATTCAAATTAAAACAGACCTAGGCAAACAAGTTTTTACTGGAAAAAGCAGGAGTAATCTTACTCTAATGTCTTCCTTTGTGTGCTGGCTCGGGGTTGAAATCATGTAGATGTACATGTACATGTCATTCCACTGCATGTCAGGAATTATTTCCGGTGCAGCCTCCAGCTTTTTTGCGTTGACTTGATACGGGTCCTGTTTCAGATTACATGCCTCTAGTTTTTCTATATATCTCGCTTTAGAAGCACCCATCAAGCCTTTAGCATAGGCAGACAAAAAATCCGACATGGTAACAGTGAGGGAAACAAAGTATCGCTCTGTGAAATACGCTCTTTATTCAGGCTTTGCACCGTGTGATTCCCGGTACAACGTGTACTTGCACTAGTTTGCATTAGCACCTGCACTTCAACGAAATTGCGCCGCCACTTGACCTCGAAGATGGCGATGCCATTGGTCGTTAAGTTGGCAGTGACGTCAGTGCATAAGGTCTATTCGATATTTTTTCCTCTTTTTCCTCATTGCTGAAAATATTCTCACAACACTTTATTAGTTCATCCAAAATTGATCAAAATGATCAATGATTTGAAATATATTGCCCAAAGACACCTGATCAGTGATACTTCATGAGAAGATACTTTGTGATTGAACCAAGGCCATGGTTCACCATGTAAAATGACACATTTGCCTATGCCTAAGCATTGTCATTGGCTAACCAAGAACTTAAAATGGTGCTTCCCTAACATGAAGTGATAACCTCACGTTCGGAGGTTGTGTACAGTGTAGCCAATCACAGTGCAAAAGCCATCAGCCCTTCCTAGCACCCTGTTCAGGCACTGGGTGACGACTGAATGTAAACGGGGGCCACAGAATGGTCACTAGAATAGATTTGTAAAATTTCTTCTGGAGGGACCCTTCGAGAAACTCTGGGTTGCAGGGTTGACAAGGGGCATGTAAAAAACCTCAGGGCTTGAACATTGTTAGGTTTGGATGCCTGGGGATGCGGACTGGAGAGACACAGTGGTAGGTCTGCATCATGATGGCAAATCCACTGGGGCAGAGCTAAAAATGATGGGGGGACTGCCTGGAAAAAGGTATTTGATTGTTCCTGTTGGTGCCTGGTGATGTAGTCTCGAATGAAGGTAAGAATGCCTCGAAAAAGGTATTTGTTCATTCCTGTCGGTGCGTGGTGACTTAGTCTCGAAGGCCAGTAAGTTTAGCCCTGAAGAGGTCATTAAGTATCACCAGGTGAGGCATGCTTCCATGCGGCCTGTATGAACCAACTGATAGCAGCGAGAGAAGGCTGTGACGGAACTCTGGAATAGGGTCCACGTACCTATTGCGTATTCACTGGGGCAGCGATCTCGGAAGTTGGCCTGGAAAGTCCTGTCTCGACTATGCCTGGATGCCCATGCTGTACATGTCAGGCGTAGGTGTGTAATGGCCACCTGGTTAAGTGGGGCTGTGGCTCATGTTCATCTGAGGAGGGAGCCTCATGGACTACCGTAAAACATGTACAGTCAAAGACAAATGAGAAGATAATGCAAGATCATATTTATAACAAGGAGAATTTGGGGGGAGGTGCCAGGTATTCATTTTTTTATATTCAATAACTGATAACATATAAGGTAATTTGTAAAGTCCCAGTGACCTTGTAACAGTGTTCCACTGTAGTTGTCTTGGAGAAGTTCTAGAAGGCTCAGGATGAATGGCAGGTGACGAGGAGATGCACATTGTGTGTTGCCCTGCATTGTACATGCCAGGGGCTGCTCCAGATAACAAAGAGCTAGGGAGCAGTCCGGTATTAAAGGTGAATACATGTAGTCTACTTCATGCCTGAGAGCCCTGTAGCAAGAGTGTCTGAAGGTGGAGGTCAAAGATGTGGGGTTGGTCGACTGGCACAGGTGTGGTCGGTGCCTTGCTCCAGAAGGGAGGCTGACGGAGAACTAAGAAACTTTAACATGTCATGGGGGTGAGGACACCGATGCAATCAGTGTCGTCTTTAACCGAAGACATGGTCACCTGCTTGGACTGAAGTAAGGCTGTGCTGTAGTCAGAGCCGAATGTGCTCTGTGTATTGACGGATGGTCAAGCAAAGGATTCTGAGGGCTGGAGCAGACCCTGATGGATGCTGAAATCTTGCTAGAGACTAAAATATCTCCACGTATGAATGATCAAGCGGTAGTTCTTAAAAGATTGTCCTGCGAGATTCCAGTAGTGCTTAGTGGCATTTGAACAAGCTGTGGTTGGTGTCCTCTTCCAGTGGAGCGGCTGATGGTAGGCAGAGCACTTGAATCATAGTCCCGCTGAAGGAGAGGGAAGTGGCCCTCAGCCAGAGTGAGAGTGCTGATGGAATCAACTTCAACCTCCGCGGAAGAAAGTGTTGGTTGCACCATCAAAGACAGGGTCATGCCCCATGCCAAGCAATGTGTGGTCCCAATGGGGAGAAGCCTGCTGGTGTGACTCCGGTGTGGAACCCTGTCTGGTGTCATCATGGCTTGTGGCTGAAGAGGGCGGTGGAAGCTGGTGGTGGTCTATTGTCGAGGTGGCGAACGAGGGAAATCAAGGCTTCATTGATGGATAGACAGGCCAACAGCCATGGCTCAGAAGTAGGCTCATGATGATCGGAGTGGTGTCTCTTCTTGGGTTTCAAAAAGCTTGATGAAGAGGAGGAGCGCTTGTGCTTGCCTTTCCCAGAAGCAGCTGATCCAGTGGCAGTTGGGGCCGCAGGAGGCAGAACACCTGGGAGCCTTCCTGGGTGTAAAAGCCAGGTAGGCTCCACGGAACCTGAAGAATAATTAGCAGGTGCCAAGGTGACTTGGCTTGGCGGTGCACCAGGCAGGGTGGGCCCTGGCACTCACAGGGAGCCCTGCCCAGTGACTTTAGTATCAGGGCAAGAGGGAGTATGACCAGAGGCTGCCGGAAAAGTAGTTTTCTGATGTTAACCAGCAGGTGTCGCTCTTCGGAGTCATCAGGGGAACGCTGTTTGAACACAGCATGGATTCCTCTGGGCCAATTTTTTATCTCTTTTTCTTTGACACATTGAAAATTGTAGACTCAGCAAACAAGCACGCACATGGGTTGCTGGTTTTTTTCTAGAAGCTTCACATGTACACATATTACAAGGTAGCCCACAATTTTGCCCAAGATTCAAGTGTGGGTACTCTTATGCTGACCACGTTATTCTCTATGGTGTATGAATGGTCTATATTGCCACTGCATGTGAGCACAACTGCATTCTCACATGTATGCCACGCAAATTCTGTTCCTCTTCACCTTCAACGTCTCGTGTTCTTTCATTTCAAAATAAATCTCAGAATTATTTTGACCAACTAAGAGTAAGATTTTAGGTTGATGCATCTTAGAGAATACTGTATAATTTTGTGCATTTTCTACATGTCATCAAAACTTTTCCCCCACATTAACTGTGTGGGTCAGGTCTACTAGAGAATACCTACCCAAACAGTCACTACGTATGTAAATTTCCTATGTGTGTATAGCAATTCGCTGAAAAATCATCCGAGGTGCCCTTGACCTACCACTATGCACTGCCCGTATGCGGTCACACTGCCAAATTCCTCCTTTGCAAAAGTGACTAAAAGTGTTGAAGCCAGGTGGGCAGGACTTGCGGGAGAGGACTGTTTGGGTAGGCATTCTCTCGTAAACCGGACCCACACAGTTAATGTGGGAGGAGTCTATGGCGCTCTACCTACCCAAACAGTCACTACATATGCAGAGTGGCACCGGTCTGGGGGGTTGGCTACAGAATATACAATAAAATAAAGGGATAATTGCCCATGTAACCATATGGTAGGAATATACACCAATATTGATGGCAAACTTATGTGGTAAAGGAGGTTACAAAAATTAACTCACCCTAATGGGATTTTCAATGTGTTGTCATCTGTCCTTGCCGCAGGAGCCTGCACTGTGGACAGTAAAATTGTCCTGCCATGTACTGAGTCCTTTTGCAGGACATCCTTCAGGTAGCAAAAGGTGAAGGTAGAGGGAGACTTCGAATATGCAGCTATACATGTCTGCAATGGGAACACCTTGAAAGTAAGACCATAATGTAGAAACTGCTCTAACGTGATGAGCCCTGATGTCGTATTTACTACTGTACTGAGTCTGGTTTTGTGTCAGGAAACCACCAGCTGGGATGAGTAGGACCCCGTGAGGTTCCCAGTGTAGATGACCGTTAGCCACTGAGAGTGCTTGTAATTCACAACCTTCTTCCGGAAGTAACTGCTGCTAGGAGAAATGCCAGCTTAGTACTAGTGTGTAAAAGAGTTGCGTTACCTAAGGGTTTGAAGGGAGGACTAGTAAGCATCTGGGGAACTGTCCCACAACACAACCAGTTTCTTAGTGAAAGGACATTGTATGAACATCCCACTTCAGGTGGTGAAGCACCAAGTTGTTAGAAATGGCGGAACCATCTCTGAAGCCAACATCAATAGCAGATGGGGCTGACCTGTAATTACAAATTGTAGAGACCTGCAGCCCGGACTCTAATACGTATATAAGGAAATCAGTGGTGGCACTCAAAAGGGCGTCAGTTGGAGCCAAAGCCTCTTTGTCACACCACTTGGCGAAATGCTGTATTCTGCTATCGTAAATCTTGCGGGTGTACAGGTATCTTCCCCATGTGGCCATGGCTACAGCATTGCTAAAAAGTCCCGCCGAGCAGAAGAATTGTCAGACAACGTCCAGCAAATTAAGTGTAGATCCCTTGGTGCCGGATGCATAATTCTTGATTTGGGTTAATGAAGAATGTCTCGTCTGTCTGCGAGTACCAGCAGTTGGCGCAGCAGGAGCCTTGTTAATCTGGGGAACCAGGACTGGCACGGCCAGAATGGGGCAACCAGAAGTATCCGGCAATGTTTGCACTTGATTTGGGAGAGAACAATAGGGATATGGATGGGAAGGCATACCCCAGAGGGTCCAACCAATCAATTTGTAGGAAGTCCATGGCCCAAGCTTGGGGTGTGAAGTTCTCCTGTAAAAAAACAAAAGTTAATAGTTGTCCAGTGAAGCGAAGAGATCAATGTGTGGCCTCTCTATCATTGTGAAGAGGATCTTGACCATGTCTGGATGAGTCCATTCCGTTGGGCATATTTTGCAGCGAGAGAGTGCGTCTGCTATTGTGTTGTTGGGCCCAGCGATGTGGAGCGCTTGCAGGTTGACTGCATGTTCTCTTATCCACTCTAGAATCTCCCACGTGAGAGTGCACACCTGGAGAGATCGAGTGCCGCCCTGATGATGCTACTGCTGTTGAATTGTCCAAACATACCAGGACGTCCTTCCCTTTGATGTATTGAAGGAAGCGTTGCAAAGCATGGAATACCGCTTGGAGTTCTAAGACATTGATGTAGTTCACCTAGATGGAGGGGGCCAGGTTCCCGAGATCTGGTGAGGAGGGAGGGAAGCCCGGCCCCAACCCAGAGACGACACGTCGGTTGTTATCACTACATAAGGTTTTGCGTGTAGGAACAGCAGGCTGGCTATCAGCTGATGTTCCTCTAACCACTATAGTAGATCCCGGCAGATATCCTCCAATACGGGAACAAAGTGACTGATGGGGTCTGGCTTGGGTCGGTAACAGGAGAGCAGATGGAGCTGAAGAGGTCTCATACGAAGCCTGCACCAAGGTACTAGATCAACCATGCTCACCATCAGCCCAAGGAGTCGAAGCCAAGTGATGGCTGGTGGTAACTGAGTTGAGCGAAAAAGGGACACACACTCCCGGAGGTTGGTAATGCATTTGGCCGACGGGGTGATAATGTTCCTGTGGAGGTCGAGACTCGACTTTTCCCAATTGATGATGAAGCCAAGGTGGGAAGAAAGATCGTAGGCTAAGCAAGTTGACTATACGGCCTCCTCTAGGGTGTGGCCTACTATCAGCCAGTCATCAAGATAATGGAAAATTAACACATCCAGCAGTTGCAGATGCATGACAACAGTTTTCGCCAGCCGATTAAAACTCTGGGTGACGCTGAAGGGCCAAAAGGTTGGGCTCCAAATTTGTACATCATTTCTCTTGTACATGAACCGAGGAAACTTGCAATCTGCTTTGAGGATGGGAATGTGTAGATAAGCATCCCGGAGGTCGATCATTGATGCCAGGACGATGTCAGTATGATTTCCATCCGCATTTTCTTGGGGCAGATTTACTTGTTGAGTGGCTTGAGATTGATGATTGGTCGCCACTTGTTGGGAGTAAGAAAGAAGGTGGACACCAGGCATTCCTAATGTGGTTGGGTTGAACGTGACTGATGGCTTGTTTCTGGAGCAGGGAGTATAGATCAGCCTCCATGGCCAGGCATTTGCTTCTCTTGCATGGCACTGGGGTCGGACGTAGTATCACTTCAGATGGAGGGTACTCATAAACTTGAGGAAGTAACCGTATGCAAAAGTTGACAGGACCCAGCTGTCTGAGGTGATCTCTTGCCAGAACCCTGGAAACCTCTGTAGACAATGGCCGACAGGTTCTGAATCGGCAGCCGCTGAAGGTGAAGTGATGTAGTCTTCGACAACATCCCCCAAAGGAGCAAGAGGTACGCGATGAAGATCCTCAACCCGATCAGGTTTGGTTTGACCTGGTTGAGGTGTGAGTGGAGGGCTTGAAGCTGGGTCAGTTGCAGAGTGTTGAGAGGAGTATGCCATAGTTGGCGGTGGCTTAGGGTTCTGAGGCCAGTGGGGCTGAGTTTGCCCTTAGGCCGGGGTCATTGGTTACCAGAAGGAAAGGAAGGAAGGAAAGCGGTAATATGCCAAGGCCCGGGGGGAGGGATGAGGCTGCCAGCGTGGGAACTTACAGATTGAATTGAAAATCTCAATGCAGGAACAGTCAAGCCAGATTTCTCCAAAAGTTGGATCCGAAGATTCCAACCTGGTTACATTATGCTTAGGGCTGGCAACCCGGTTTGAAAAGGGCCCCCCGGTAAGCTCGCCCTGTTGCAAAAACCCCTTTCATACCGGCCTGGCTACCGGCCTTGGATGCTGGACTGGTTGTTGATCTCGAACTTCTCCATCCTGGGGTCTATTGTCTGCAAGTATTGGTACATGTAATCTAGCCCAGAAGGAACGTGCTTGTGGTTTTTAATCCTTCAGCTCTATACAATGTTTACACTAATCCGCTTAGACCCCTATTCATCTGTGGAAGCATGGTGGGGGAAGCCTTTCATCAGGGACTTTGAAATGCCAATGTGCAGACAGGCCTGATACCGGCCTGGAGCAGCCTGAATACTGGGCAGGCATTATAACGGGTGGGCTACCGGGGGGCCCTTTTCAAACCGGGTCTAAATGGTCGCCGTCCCTTAAAGGAAGCATGTCTGGTGTCCAGTTCTGGAGGAGAAGGCACTGGAAGACCGAGGACCTGGATCATGTCTCATTGAAGAAAACAAAGATGTCCTTCAGAATGGGTAAGCTTGTTAACAGAGTTGATGTCATCTTCCTCCAACGACGTGGCCTGTTGCTTGGACTGAAGCATAGCCCTGTTAAGGTCAGACCCATGGATGCTTCTGTATGTTGCAGAGTGTTCTGGAGGGACAGTGCTGGATTAGTGTAAGCGTCAGTGAGTTCCACGCTCTGAGTAGTCATGTGTGACTGCAGAATGGGTTGAAGGTGGAGGATCCCTGGGAAGTAAGTCCACGTCCGGAGCAGTAGAAGCCGGCAGGGATTTACTGCTCAGACAGTGGACGAGGGCGGACAGAGATTCATTAATAGACTGAAATGCTGTCATGCATGGTTTAGGTGGAGACTCCTGACTTGCTTTGACTGGCATCTCTTCTTCGTTTTCGAAGAAACCGATGAAAAAGAAGAACGCTTGCCCATGGGCCTGGAATGTGGGGCTGAACTGGTGGCCGATGTGGAGAGGCCTGTCCCCCGGCAGGCAATTGGAAGCTTGGCTGTTGCAGGTGTCATTGTCTTGGGGCAATGGACCAGCCGTAGAAAGTCCGGTTTACTGGGAATACCAAGCTGAAAGCCAAAATCACGTATGGCTTGTGGAGGTCGAAAACCATGGCAGCGTAGTAGCCTGGTGGGCTCCACAATACCCGGTGAGTTTTTGTTGGATGTCATGGTACCATGGACCAAGGAGGTATTGGGCAGGCTGGACCTGATGGAGTGCAGAGTGCCCATCCTGGCATTACTGGTTTTAGGCTGACTAGATGTCTTCTCAGTCGATGATACCGAAGAAGCAGCTTTGCGTGCTGAAAAGCTACGGTGATGGTAGCCGTTGCAGGTGGTGGGGGGATGATTGGTTGCCCCGCAGGCTTTTCTGAGCTATCGGTGGAGACGATGGCTTGTTAACTCAGTTGTGTGTTGGAGGGCAGAGAGAAAAAATGGTAATGAGTCAGGAATGTTCCAAGGGGGTATCCAAGCTCGCCGTTAAGGCCTGAGTCCTCATATGAGCCACCTTGAATACGGAGTGCCCACTCATACGGCTTGACCTTTGCCCTCATTCTCTATAAGATTGGAGCTCCATTGAACAACGCAGGCTCAATCTGCTCCTTCAGTCGGTTCTGTGCTTGACTGCTGAACAGGGGATGTCCCAATGGGAAGTCTCCCATTTGCAGCTAAGACACATATTCTTGTCAGATCCAAATAGGAGTGTATCACTCAAGTGGCTAGTCCTCCCTGTCTGACTGCTTTATAAAGGAACGCCTCTATCCACGAACAGCTGCTTAAATAATGGAGTGCCCACTCAAGTGGTTGGACAAGAAAAAATGCTAAAATTACATTCCACTCTCTCATGCAGCTAGGGATTTTGTGGATTAAATGGGCCGCTAATGTGTGAAGTGCCCACCCAAGCGGCAAGCCCTATGGAGACTGCAGGGTTGACCGCTCCTTGTAACACTGACGGTAAACACCTGCAGAATGCACACAGAAAAAGAGAAGAGAAAATAAAAAAAAAAAAAGGCAGTTACACCAAGATTAAAACCATACAAGGTAATAGTTTATTCGGGATAGAAGATCGGATGCTTCAAGTTGACACAGGACCATGTAGCCAAAACGGAACTCGAAAAACTCGAAGATGTCTAAAGGACACGTCTGTTGCAACACGGGGCTGACAAAAGAAAGACGAACACGGTGGCATGACTGCAGTGCATAGTTGGAGGTTAAGGGGCACCTCGGATGATTAAGTCTTTTCAGCAAATAGCTATACACGCATGGGAAGTTTGCTCATGTAGTGACTGTTTGGGTAGGTAAAGCGCCGTAGACTCCTTGTTTTAGTGCATTTGGGCCTCAACGATGCCAGTTTACATGTATCAAACTTCATGCATGCTTAATGCATTCGTGTTGAGCCTTCTTCCTGTTACATCATCAACCCAATACAAACACAAAGTTTTACCTCAGTAGTGGAGGGGGGGACAATGCAGCACATTTTGACCTTTGCTATAGAAATATGAAAAGAACATAAATATGCATAAGCATAATAATATGCGCATGATATGAATATATGAAAATGTGTTTAAAAATTCTGGCGCACATTGACCTTTTATATGGTTAGAAATAAATTACACAGAGGGTAGGGTAAAAATTAAAGTACAGTTTGATCTTTTGTAAGGGATGAATAGAAATATAAGAAACTGTGGCACAGTTTGACCTTTCCTACGAGCAAAAATGGCATAACATCATGCAATTCAATGATAAAATTAGGTTCGACAATGGGCTGCAAGCGGCACCTGGTAATAAGGATAACCTTTAGGACAAAGGACTGTGCACGACGCTGAGTAATGGGGATAATTTTTCGGACAAACTGCAAACGGCACTGTGTGTACTAGTGTGTACTCCAGAGTGAGCTTCAGTCTGATTTAATTCTTGGACACTACATGATAGGGCAGGCACATTTTAAAGGTCTT
Source organism: Acanthaster planci (assembly GCF_001949145.1). The sequence continues at coordinate 297,379 of NW_019091648.1, forward strand.
GCGCTTGGCTCACTATGGTTATGGAGAAAACCGGATCGATACAGGAAGAAGGCCCAGCTGGCCCCTGCTGAATTTCTTAATCCTTTAAACTAGTATTTTACGTCGTATTACCCTGTACGTGTACATGGTTTTGGCTGTGACTGAATTTTTTTATGTTTTGAACTATTGTTTTATGTCCATGTATACGGTTTTTGCAAATTCAAACAGTGGAGTGTTACCGTTGATCTTTAGTATGGAGTACATATAGAACAGATACATCACGGTGGCAAGATGTCAGTTCAGATTTGCACACATAGCAAAGAGGCAAATTTACCCATTGTGCTATGGAATAATGTGCAGAAGTTCCCAGCCGGTATCTGACCCGAGAATTATTACTCAATAGTCATACGGGTCAGTAAGAACACAAACCAAATTCAGTAGCCTACACATACTGATTCAAGCACTGTTTTTATTTCTCTTCTTTTTTCATCATTTTTTTTTACAATCATCACACTAATTTTAAGAATTACTACAGGAGTGATTACCATCAGTTTGTTGAATTTCATATCAGAGGCACTACATGCACTCATTTCCTTCTGGAACCATATTTTAGTCCATCAAATTGCTACAGAGGACTGCTACTACCGCACCATTGTGTGAGGATAAGTGCATACCACACATACAGTCTATTCACCATGCAGCTGCTGGTTCAATGAGGCCTGCTGCTGGACAAAGCCGTCCATTCAAGGCATAACACAGCCCAGCAAAATAATCCCGGCGTGAAGGGGTTAAGCATAACCCTATTCAAGGCTTTGTTGAATTCCATGCCTTTATTAAGTTTTTCTTTGAGCTTGTCCACAATGTCTTGGTGAGTTTCATTATCCTTCAAATGTGTGAAATTTGACAGAAACTCCTTATAGTTGTCGAAAAAGTGTTGTTTGACTGCCTAGAGGGTCTTTCTGTTCACCTTTTGCTTGACGTGATCTTCATCCATGCCTTTGTTGACGTACTTGTCATATTTTACATCCCACATGTCCATATTTCTTTCCCTGGCTTCAGCCAGCCAATCTTGGTAGGTGGCATTGTCTTCCAATTCTGGACTTTTCTCATTTACATGTACTCATGGAAGGAACAAAATGAAAATGAGTAAAGGAGCAATGTAAATGAGCAAAAGAACTATAAAATGAGTAAGGGGTCATCTATTTTTGTTATTTTCATGAACCCACAAACCGTACGCTGGGGAAGGGGGTAAATTGGTCGCAAATGCTTTAGGAACATGTTCACAATGACGATTATCATAGACCGGCCAACTATCACCCCCCAACTATTGTGTATGTGCAGCGAGCGCGCAGTTCTCATACAGGCTTGAGCAACGGCTATTTTGTAACCACTCGATGACTATGCCTCGTGTCCTACAAAATGTATATGAAACCAGTACACACACGGGTACCGGGCAAAATTCACCAACGTTGAATTCACTGCCACATGTGAAATAGTTTTCAAACTTCCCCTAAAGCTCCGCTGTGCCGTGTGTGTGTGGAAGGGAGATTTAAATATTTTGGGGGGACACTTTTTCTTTTACAAACTTCCTTAGTTTAGTCAGCAACTTGTCTGGTACCCTGTATCATCCTATAGTTAGCACTGCTTATTAAGCCTCCTGCGGTTAACTATTCAGTTTCGTGCGTGCTACTGAAGAGTGAGCATTACCACTCCCAGCTCTCTTCATCCTTCCCACATTTGCACTTGTATGCTTTTGTCTCCAGTTGCAGCTGGGCTTGTGTCTGATTGATCACTCAAGTAATCCACTTGTGGCACTGTGTTGAGTTGTTACCACTTTTTCCCCCCTTTTTTTACTTTAGTCAAGTACGCATTTCATATATTATAGAGGACCACAGGAGAGAACTATTTTTTTCTTTGTACGGCCAGTATTAGTAAAAGATGGATCTCAGTTAAAGTTCATTGGCCAACTGTCAAATTCTTTCTTTTTTATCTTGTCCTGACCCTCAAAAGCAATCGTGACCCAGTTCTCATGAATCAGGTGTCTTCAGATCTCGTAACTTTCTCAAAGTCTCATGTAATTAATTTAATGATGCAAATTTCTAGGATACATTTTTGTCTCTACTTTTTTTTTGGAGCCAGAACCCGGGAAGACCAATTTTCCTAGGAATTTAGCCATTTTGTCACAGTTTTTATGGAAAGACAATTTGACTCCAGAAATGTATACAAATGTAACAATGTTGCACATGGCACACGTGTCATAGCAAGAGCATGTACTGTGTGTGCCATTTGCACGAAGAGACCAAAAGTCATACGAATTTTAGCATTTCAAGAACAGACAATCTTGTTTGTTTACAAAATAAACAGCTTTATTTACTTCTAAAAAAAATAGGTTTGTAGTTTGGTGTCATGTAACATCCGCTCTTTCATGGAGTACCATTGGTGATTTTACAGGAACGCTAAATTCTACGAAATTAAGCTTTTGAAAAAGAGACCAACTTCAAATGTGATTTTCTCAAAACCTCTGTTTTGAAATCCAACGAGAAAATTGTCTTCGTGAAAACTGTGACAATTTGTTTGTATGGTAAAAAAAAAATAAAAATTCATCAGCCCAGCACAGTGTCATAAGGTGGGGAGCTCTTGTGGTGCATGATGGCATCAACTCCATGCTGCCAACCTGACTCCAACCTACCATACTATGGCCCGGACGATAGCCCTCTTCTGCCACTACCCATGATGCCACAAGCAAGTCCACTCTTCCAGCTGTCGCAACCAAGGGTCACACCCAGTGAGCAGATCCAAGCCAGAGGTGATCAATCCACAAAGATGCAGCCTCCCCAGATGGTGTCAGAGGACCACCACGAACTCTCTCTCCCGTCAAACACCAGTAAGTATGTGCCAAGTCTTCAGCAGCCAAGTCATTTGAAGGATTTGAGGAGTTCCTTGACACCAATCCGGTCCCACCCTCATCAAACAGGACTCTCTGACCAGCAGAACCTTGTTCCCCTACAGTTGGCCAGTTTTGATCAACCCCTTCCAGTTGCCGAGTGCCATGTACCGTTTGCATATACCAACTCATCAGGTCAAAGACGTTGCGATTTGTTCTCAAGGTCAACCTCTGAGAATCATGGTATAAAGTTGAAGATTGGGCATGTGACATGTCATACTTGCTTGAGGCTTGAGGCTTGAGGGACCACAACCAAGCCAGGTGCAGTTCCATGAAGTGGCGAGGGGAAAGCACGCGATGTCATTTTTAAATCTTGAGAGTCGAGGAGGAGAAACGAAAGCAGAGGCAGCTGTTACAGAACTAGAGGAATTCGGGGAGGGCTGTACTGCAGTGATGTCAATCGCTACATTCTTCCAGGCAGCGACTGGATGAGAACCCAACTGAGTTTGCAATTGCATTGGAGGCACTGTTAAGGCACACAGAAGATGTTCAGGGAAGACAAGGAAGGAAAGTATCACTCTTTGAAGACCGAGATTCGCTACCGACGACACAGTTCATGACAGGCCTTTGAGATGAAACTATGAAGCAGTGACTTGCTCCGATGTGGCGTCGACGCATGAGCTTCAAAGATCTCCGTCAGGAACTACAGTTGATTAGCAAAGAACTTCACCAGGCGAGGGATATGAAACAGCAACGTTTCCAGTTGCACCAACAAACAGTCAAAGGAGAAACAACTGGGACAGCACAGGGGCAAGGCAAGACAAATCAGCGAGGCAACCAGAATGCAGGCAATTCCAAATCAAGTAAAAGTAAGTTCACCAGTGACCAGGTCACCGAACTGACCACCCTAGTCTAACTGCAGTTAACCACATTGGACCATTTGATACAAGGGCAGCAATACCTTGGTCAATGAGTACAGGAACTGGAAGGACGCATCTCAGGTAGCCAGGTGAATCAGCAAACATGGAGACAATCAACAGGCCCATCCACTTTGCATAGGCATGACAACTGTTACTACGTGTGTGGGGCACCAGGCCATTTTTCTCACCACTGTCCCCAGCAGAATGGTTAAGGCAGGCAGCAGTTAAACTAGAGATACCAACTGATGAGGGGCGATTACAGGGTAATTTGGAGCTGAGAAGCCCAGACGACAAAGTGGAGGAGATATGTATGATTGCCTCACAGGGCTTAGAAAGCAATAGGGAACAGAAATCAGCAGATGAGCACATTGTGGGTCCTGTGAGCACTACTCGTGTTACTGTGGCTGGGCAGACATGTCAGGCTCTGTTGGACACTGGATTGCAGGTGACTACGATCACAGATCAGTACATGTCAACACACCCCAAACTGCAAGATAAAGTCATATGCAAAACAGATGTTCTTATCTATGGAGCGAGTGGCCAGAGTGTCCTGCATGGCGGTTACATCATGCTGGTCATTGTTGTTTTGGGTCAGACAATCTGTGATGTGCCTGCCTTTGTGGTGCCACCACAGACTTTCGAAAATCCACTCCCGTTCTCTTGGGAACCAACGTCGTTGTGGCCCTACATGATAGAAGATCAAAGATACGAGTTGAGGCAGAGAAGGAAAGCCAACCCAAATGCAACACCCACTCAGCTATATGAAATCAGTCGACGGTAGAACCCCAAGTCCCAGAGATTGATGTAAAATATGAAAACCTGACAGACAAGCAGGCACAACAGTTTTTCCAGCTATTCTCTGAAAACCAGAATGTCTTCTCCCAAGATGATCAAGACCTCGGCTACACCCAAACGGTAGAATATGAGATACCACTGATTGATGATGCCCCCTTCAGGCTGCCATACCGCAGGGTCCCAGCAGGACAGTTCCAAGAAGTCAGACAGCATATAGATGGGCTGAAGGCATCGGGAGTGATACAGCCGAGTCAGAGCCCTTATGCATCTCCCATCGTAACTGTACGAAAGATGGATGGTAAAATCAGGTTCTGTGTTGATTATCACCAGCTGAATGCCAAGATAGTGCGGAATGCATTTCCATTGCTTCATGTCGGAGATGCCTTAGATGCTCTGAGCAGAGCCAAATACTTAACAAGCCTGGATCTGACATCTGGGTATCTCCAAGTCAAGGTGGCTAAAAAGGATCAACCCAAGATGGCCTTCAAGTCCCCCATGGGCCTGTATGAGTTTATCAGAATGCCCTTTGGGCTGATGAATGCCCCGGCAACATTTCAAAGGCTGATGACAGCTGCCCTTGGGGACATGAATTTTTATTCCCTCCTTCTGTACCTTGACAACATAATCATATTCAGCAGTACTGTAGATGAACACCGGGAGAGGCATGCAAAGGTTTTTGAGAGGCTGCGTGAGCATGGCTTGAAACTGAAACCATCCAAACGCCACTTTTTCCAGTCACAAGTCCATTATCTTAGCCATGTTGTGTCCACAGATGGTTTTGCTACCGACCCAGAAAAGACATTTGCCGTCGTGGATTGGCCCAAGCCAAAGACTAAGAAGGACGTCCTTAGTTTCTTGGGGTTCAAAGGCTACTATTGGCTTTCCATTCACAATTATGCTCGAATTGCGGCACCGCTTTTTGCCCTGATAGGAGGCAGGCGTGGAACAAAAGATTCACCATTCACCTGGAGTCTGGGGTTTCAGAAAGCTTTCGAACTACTGAAGCAGAAAATGACTTCAACCCTGGTGCTAACTATTCACTCCCATTCACTGTCCAGACAGATGCCTCAGCTGATGGGTTTGGGGCAGTTCTTACACAGATGCAAGATGGATAAGAATGACCAATAGCATTAGCAAGTCACACCCTCACACCAAGTATCCTGCTCAAAAACTGGAGTTCCGTGCTCTCCCTTGGGCAATAGTGAAGTTCCCCGATTACCTCTATGGTCAAGATGTCACTGCAGTCACCAACAACAACCCACTCATTTACATTCTCGAGAAGGCGAAGCTGGAGGCTTGTGGTCAGCAATTTGTCTCAGTTTAAGTTGGACAGAATCTACTGGCCTGGTCATTCAAATGGCAACGCACATGCACTTTCACGAATAGTCAGGAATGAAATATCTCACATCCTTGGTACCAAAGAAGTGGGGATGGACAGATTGGAGGATAAGTTGGCCAGGGAAAAACAGAGTGGGGGAGAGAAGGTTTCAGCACAAGTGCACGCTCAAGAAGTAACATCACCAAGAGAAGGTCCCAGTACTTTGGGTGATGAGTTAGTTTCAACTGTCCACGACGACCTCATCCCATATACAAGTCGTGGTCAGGGTGTTGACCTCCTCACAGCACACCTGAAAGATGAAGCCATCTCCAGGGTTATATACCTGAAAGGCATAAAAGAAGGAAGACCAGGCATGACTCAATGGGGCATCTTGGTCTCGACGAGACACTACACCAAGCTAGAGAGAGATATTTCTGGCCTGGTCTCTATTCTGAAATCTGGGCCTACATCAAGAAGTGTAGACGGTGCACACTCAGGAAGACGCTGGAAAGTATCCGTACTAAACGCCTGCTGGAGTTAGTCTGCATCGACTTCCTGGGCCTAGAAAGGTCAAAGGGCGGCCATGAACACATTCTGGTCATAACCGATCACTACTCCAGACACGCCCAGGCGTACCCCACTAAAGACAAAAAAGCAACAACTATGGCCAAGGTGTTGTAGGAGAAATTTGTGGTCAATTATAGGATTCCAAACAGGCTGCACTCTGACCAGGGCAAGTCCTTTGAGTCGGATGTGATGAAAGAGTTGTGTAAGGTGCTTGGGATGAAGAAGACCCAAACTACATTATATCACCCTCAGGGGAATGGAATGATGGAACCAGATGCAGATATCAGTGTTGGGGACACTTAATCCGGAGCAGAAGGTTAACTGGGCTACACATGTGGGTGTCCTGACCCATGCATACAACTGCACAAAACATGAGTCTACTGGGTATTCCCATTTTATCTGATGTTCATGCGGAGGCCCAAGTTACCCGTAGACATCCTCATCCCATCAAAGATGACAAAGCAGAGCAAGGGCCTGACCACGATTATGACCATGATGTCTACCGGGAAGTCCAGACATCAGCTGAAAGGGCCGGGATCAAGCAGAAGGCCACATATGATCAGCGGGCGAGTGACTGCATCCTCCAGGCTGGTGACAAGGTCCTTGTAGCCATCAAGTCTCAGTGAGGAAAAGCCAAACTGAAAGACAGGTGGGAAGTAGACTCCAACATCGTTGTTAGGAAAAAGCAGGGCATCTCAGTCTATGTGGTCGGGTGGATAGGCTCTCTTAACACCAAGACTCTTCACCGCAACATGCTCATGCTCTACCCATTCGACATAGTATCGGCATCAGGAACTTCAGACTCTGGACGGTCACAAGATTAACCTCAGCTGAGGCCAGCAGGACCACCCTCCGCAGATGACAGTACAGAGAATGGTCAGTCCCGTGACAGCTCAAGATCTGAATTGTCAGGTCAGCGTGAGTTGGAAGGAAGTGGCCACATCGATGACAGCACTAAGGTTGATCAAGGCCAGGACAGCAGAAGACACCCGCCTCTACCAAGACGCCATAGAAGAGGATGGCCTGTAACACCACAGCTGGAAGAGCCTGGCTCCAATACAGACACCGAGAACAATGACTTGTCATCAAAGGAAGTGCTCTCCAGACAGCGACCACAGCAAAGGCGAAGACCACCTCAGCGCTTTGGGGAGTGCTGTACCGTAATAACTTTGGTTATATGGTGTATCACATGTATATAAGTTTCCATTGTTGAGGACAAGAAGGATTTTAAGTGGTGGCAAGTGTGGAAGGGAGATTTAAATGTTTTTCTATATGACACATTTTGTTTTACAAGCTTCCTTAGTTTAGTCAGCAACTTGCCTCATACCCTGTATCACCCTATAGTTAGCACTGCTTATTAAGCCTCCTGCAGTTGACTGTTGACTGTTCAGACTGGTGCGTGCTACTGAAGAGTGAACATTACCACTCACAGCTCTCTTCAGCCTTCCTACATTTGCACTTTTATGCTCTTGTCACCAGTCACAGCTGGGTTGGTGTCTGATTGATCACTCAAGTAATCCACTTGTGGCACTGTGTTGGATTGTTATTACTTTTTTTTTTTGGTTGTTTCTTTAGTCACATATGCAATTCATTTATTATTTTCCTTGGAGGACCACAACAGAAAACTATTTTTTTCCTTTGTATGGTTGGTATCAGTACAGAGATGGATCTCAGTTAAAGTTCATTGGCCAACTGTCAAATTCTTTCTTTTTTTATCGTGTCCTGACCCTCAAAATAAATTGTGACCTTGTCCTCCTGAACCAGGTGTCTTCAGATCTCATTACTTTCCCAAAGTCTCATGTAATTAATTTAGCGATGTAAATTTCTAGCCTTCATGTGCATTGAGGTTTGGTTCCCAGACACAAGTGTATTTTACGATCAATTTATGTATGGTACACATTTTCCTTTGTGTGGAAAGGTGCCCTGATAAATACACAGCGTGCTTAACACATGCAAGTTTGTACATGGACGTGTACATACCAATGCAAAAAAATCATTGTAACCACATAGCTGTATACTTTTTACCACTTTTTATAAGCTTTTGTGAAGAGAAAAAAATCAAATCAAATGTACATTTGCTGACTGCTTTTCTTGGCCACAAAAAATGGACACTTTTATTTAAGAAACTAGTACCTGTCCATTGGGCAATTTATCCGAAATTTTTACTGACCCAAACTGAGAGAAGAAATCTCTCCCAGGCAATCGGAAAACGGCGAACGTTGAGGCCTGTCATGGGACATTGTTTTTCCTCCTGCCACTATTCTTTGTTCATCTACTGCCAGTCATACTTTTCGAGTTAGAATGGATCCTCAGGCATCATAGAGAAATCACCATTTTATTGTGTACTCTTTTAGAGGGGGGCAAGAAAAGGGGGTACGCTTTGTACGCTTGAGAAAATGATCACAAAAATGGATGACCCCTAAAAGAACAATGACAATGAGTATTAAAATAGGCAATGAAATGAGCAGATATATATTGTACTAATTAGTCTGTTTCTTCTCATTTGGAGATATAACTTCCAAGATTCAACCTAAATGCTATTCCCACACTCAAACATACTCTATGCTTGTCACCAGTGTGACGACAGCTTTGAACAAAAAATGTAATCTACACAAGCACATAAAAAATATCCACACTGAAGAGGAATCAGACATATGCTAATGCCTTTTAATGGGCATGATGTCATCCAAGGCACTGAATCTCAATGTTGCACTGGTTTGTGCACAGAAAATTTCTGAATTTGCTATGGCAGATTTCATTTTCTTTGGCAATATATTGCTGTGTAAGTATATGGCAAAAATCTTGCAACAATCCTGTTCACAGAAATATTCCCAGATATTAAATTTGAGGTTCACAATTTGACATGAAAACATGCAACCTGAACCATGTCTTCCTTGATTAACATCAAAGCAAAAGCGTCCTCACTTGTCCGGAAATGCTTGGTCAATTTTAATGTTTGAAAAAGTGCACAGTTCAGTTTACGTAACTCAAAAAAATGTCAAACTATCCTCATACGTAGAAAAAGAGTACAGAGATTCACAAAAAGTGATTCTAAGAAAAATTCATTTCCTGGATCCTTTAAAGAGTGCTCCTTTAATGTCATGTGATTTGTCATCTGACGATGTCATCATTGCACCAGGTCAATTTGGGTCTAAAATCTTTCCCTTTCTAGCCACACACAAAGTTTCAACCCAAACGGTCAAGCACTTCATGAGATATAGCACTTTAAGAGTGCCCCTTTAATGTCACATGATTTGCCACCCGATGACATCATTATGACAAACTTGTACAGCAACCTTTCTAGCTTGTGGCCTGAGTGTGTGCCCCTAACACGAACAAGGATAACAGTGCAAAAGCAGTCTTCCTATTGAAAAACATGTACAAAACCTATATATATGAGGGACAAATAAAATATTCAAAATTCAAAAATAAATCATGTGATGACATCATCACGAAGAGTTTCTTCTACAGTAGGGCCTACCTGACATGATTATCTAAAGGTTTGCCAAGTCTGAATTCAATCAGATGTATAAATCTATTAAAATAGAGGTCAAGGGCTTTTTTGCACTCTCTTTTTAACTTCGATCGACCGATCAACTGCATGAACCTTAACGAAAGCGTAACATCATGTCCGTTTCTCTCAAGCTACCTGCAAGGTTTCAACCAAATGGCACATGTACTTCAGAAAATATTGGGCTTTAAGGAGTGCACCTTTAATGTCACTACATGGCTTGGCTCCTGATAACGTCATCATTATTCAATATACGTCTGTAACACTTCCCTTTCAAGTTATATGCAGAGTTTCAAACCGATGGGACATGTACTCCAGGAGATATAGGGCTGTAAACATTCATATTGCATGACTTGTCTCCTGCTGACATCATTATCAAATGAGGTCTTTTTTCCTTTTTCAACACTTTCCTTTTTAATTATGTGCAGTTTGGAACAGGTACGTCAGGAAATACAGGGCTTTGATGGGTGCACCTTTAATGTCACTTGACTTGTCACATGGTGATGTAATCATCATATCAGGGCAGTACTCGTCTAAAGTACTCCGATTCTAAGATATCTGCAACGTTTGAACCCAATCACACATGTACTTTAATGAGATACAGTGCTTTGAAGAGTGCACCTTTAATGTCATATGACATACCGTAATAATCTGATGACATCATCATCAGTGTCAATTTTCATCTGTAACACTTCACTATCTAAATACCTGCCAAGTTTCAACCCGATCGGACACGCGCTTCAGGAGATATAGCACTTTAAAGGATACACCTTTAATGTCACGTGACCCGTCTGCTGATTTAATTGTTATCACATGAGGTCAATCTCCGTTTATAAACCTTCCCTTCCTAACTGTCTGCAAGGTTTCGACCCAATCAGACATGTACAATACAAAAGACAATACAAAACATTATTGTTCAGATTAGAGATTGCAAACATTTTTCCTGTTGGCATCCCATACAATGCAATCTGCTCTGAGCATCATGTGCTTGGTAATTTTCCGACTGCTAAGTATATGCCCTATGCACTGTGCGCTGCCTATGTTACAGGCAGATATTATGTGTCCACACACACAAACAGTAGCCGATGCACACTATGTGAATGGGATTTGAGTTTGCAAATATTGTTACGGTTTTTGTCCTCTCATGTTTCATCTGTGTGAAGAAGTTCACCACTTGTGCACTTCGTGCAGTTGACTCCAATGTTTGAGCTATCATCCTCATGCACAATTCACACTTGCATCTAATACGGTTGATTTTTTCCCGAATTTTCAAGAATAAATAACTTTTTACTGTAACTTCCTTGTAACAGGACGTAAAACACTAGTTCAAACGATTGAGAAATTCAGCCAGGGCCATCCGGGCTACTTCCTATATTGATCAGATCATCCCCGTAACCATAGTGAGATGAATGCCATGCTGTTAGCATGTGCTCGTCCTATCTTGTTTAGTGTCCACGGATTAAATCAGACTGAAGCTCACTCCGAAGTACACACTAGTCACCACACAGCTCCACGTGCAGCCCTAAGTTTGTTTGAAAGATTAACCCCCATTACCTGGTGTCGTGCACAGTCCTTTGTCCTAAAGGTTATCCTTATTACCCAGTGTCGCATAGAGCCCATTGTCCACCTAAGTTTATTATTAAATTGCATCATGTTGTGCAATTTTTCTCACAGGAAGAGTCAAACTGCGCCATAGTTTTTTACATTTTTATTCATCCCTTACAAAAGGATAATCTGTGCCAACATGCTTACCCATTCCTCATTGCTTTTTATTTCCAAAAAGGTCAGCAAAGTGTGCTGGATAGTACCACCCACTACAGACCTAATGTTCCCAACATCGACCCAGTTGGTTGTGGACAGAAAATGCCTCTCTTTTTTTATTTTCAGAGGCCAAATTCATTGTATACTTGTTTCTGGGTGGCCGATCTACCTCCCAACTCCCTAGATGTCACAAAACTTGAAGCCTTTTCTGTACCTCTTTAAGCCCTCCACAGGTTGCATATAGCAGTAGGTAGGGCAGCTTGTTCATTTATCCCAAAAAGGCAACAAAAAATGGCATATCTTACCAAGACATACACTGAACACCTTGCTTGCATCAGTACAAGTCGTAGTTACTGGTACCAGATCTTTAAATGTTATTGTCTCATCAGCTGCAGTGAGATGAGCAATTTCTCTGTCAGTGAAATAAGAGCATAAAACCCTGACATTTGTTAGAATCAGCTGTAAACTCTCTCTTGGAGCAGAATATACCTCCATTCAATTCATACCCATTCCTACATCAGCAGGTGTGAAATGCAGTGTAAATTTATAGTATAAAAACTTGTTCAATCAGTTAAAATGCGTTCTCAAAAGTTATTTCATCTTCACAATACAGCAGTGATCGAGCTAAAAACTTCATGAATTATAGTTGGCGCACTCTGACCAGATTCAGAGTAGTTTTAAACTGCTAATTAGACATTGGTGGGTTATGTAGCATGGCCCTTTACTTTAGTGACAATGATACATTTCTAAGAGTAAGTTTCTGTATGTGTTTATTTTTGTCAGAAGCCTTGGGATGAGGTTGATTAAGAACTGAAACCAACGAGCAATTTCAACATGCTTCATTTCAAATTTGTTTCTTTGGCATAAGATGCTTTGTGAGTCATATTAATTTACAAGTAGCACATTTTTCTAGGAAAGAATAAAAAAAGAACAAAATGTGGATAAGGAAACAAATATTAATTCGCTATCATAGTGAAATACCTCAGTTAATTTGTGCCTTTATCTTTTCATTTGGAATGGTCAGAATTACAGATAGTAAAACAAAAAATAGAACAAAGTGTTTTTGAGACCATCACAAGACAAGACACAAGACCGTGCACAAGTAACAGGGTGAACAATGACAAAGGAATGTTTCTGTTGCAGTTTATTTGAATAACTTGTGGCTTGAATTCAGACTGGAGGTCTTGTGTTAGTCTTGTGCGGTCTTGTGAAGGTCTTAAGTGGTCTCGACTACAACACCAGTAGAACATACACTCTCAATCACAGGGAAAACTCCCTGCACTGATTTAAACTGAATTAAATTTGAGACAACCCTTCAAAGATCATGATAAAAGGAATTTTTCAAATTAAGATAGTCATGGAGCAGGCATACCATTAATGAAAATTTACACAAACAGGAAGCTAAATTTTCCGACCACTAGCCCTACCTGAAGGTGTGTGGAGGGCCATAAGTGATCTGCAGATCAACCTTGCCAGTGCATTTAATACTGGCAGTCAGGAATGTCCTGTGTACCATGGATTTTTGCAAAACAAATTACATGATCTGTACTTTGAGTGTTAAAATGAATAGCATTTTAAACATTTTTCTTAAAGCAGTGAACTAAAAAAAATGAAATAAGTCGGGGTAATGGTACACAAAGCAAATAAACCCCAAAATAAGCCAATTAAAGCAACTGCAGTACATACATGTACATGCAAATCATGCACACTACTTTTAACCATGAGACAGAGGTGCCACTACTGTCCTAATGCTACTTTGCTAAATGCACGCTGACATGTTATGTTCAACCTGATTGCATTTAATTTCATGTTCAAATTGCTACTGTTGTCTAGTCTGTGTATGTACCTTCCAATCATTCCTAATGTGTATTTGATCAAATAAAAACCACAAAGACCTTGTGTATTATTTTAATCTTAATTATTAAATGAAAAATGGTAAGAAGTTGTTCTCGTTCCCTTTTGTTGGTATTCTTTTGAAGAATAGTAAACAATGCAACCCTTTTTCATTTCAAAAACTATAAATGATAAAACTTTTGTTACACTGCTTTTTTTGTTTTTAAATACAACAAATAAAATAGGTTCATGTGTGTTTCAGAGTGAGTCTAACTTGATCAGGTGATACTAATTTCATGACACCACAGAAGTTTTGCTGCAGTAACCTCTTATTTGAGCAAAATAACCTCTTTTGTGTGAAATTTATGCTTTTGATGTGTTCTTTAGTTCTTCAATTATGTTGGCCTGAGAAGAGTACACTTTTAAGGTAATGTCAGGTTGCATGACTGCCTCAACACAATGTATAGACAAATGTGATGAGGCACCATTCTGAGGGGCCAAATTTACACTCACCCAGCTGTCTCAACCTGAACACATGCACTGTGACAACTGACTACTGCTTATCGGCCAAGGAAGAATCCCATGTGCACACACCGCTTGCGTGTGAACAGGATGGCCCTATAGTAATGACTTCAAATTGTTGTCACTGGATTTGTCTATAGCTGTGATATATCCCTGCATACAACACTATACTTTACAGCATAAAAACACCAGGTTGCCCCACTATTGCACCAATATGCCAAACCAACTAACTTGCATCTCAAAATGGCTGCTTTGCCAACTTCTTTAAGGTTTTGTATTTGTTACATTATTCCCACTTCAGAAGGAATGTGTCCTCACATCTTCTTTTCTTGTCAAAACCTTGAACCGTTTGCCATGACTGAATTTTTTTAATTTAACAGTTACAAAAGCCTTAAGCGAACATTTTAACATTAGTAACAATACAATTTTGCTCCTAACCACTTCCTGCTGGGGACTCCGAGATCGGAGACGTATGGTTTATAT
>NW_019091648.1:314874-329646 GCF_001949145.1 Acanthaster planci
ATTTTAAACCACTGTGTCGTGGTCAACTTTTGATAGTGTCTCCCTCTTCACAATGTCCCCACCTCTGATGCCAATACTATCAACAAGGACAGCACCCTCAAGGACCACACAGATCTCACTCAAGACCAGCTTCATGAGCTGCTCCTCACCTGCATCAACTCATTGAGCTTCTGCTGGTGGGATAAATTCCATGAACAAATGGCTGGAAAAACCATGAGATCCCCTATATCCCCCGTTCTGGCCAACATATTCATGGAAGAATTTTGGCAGAATGCCATCACCACAGCATATTACAGACCCAAGACTTGGCTCTGGAATGGGAACGACACCTTTGGAATTTGGCAGCATGGGCAGGACAGCCTCCAACTCTCCCTGGAACACCTCAATGAGCTTAGCTTCACAGCAGCATCCAGTTCACCGTGGAACAAAAAACGATGGCAACATCTCATTTCTTGATGTTAAGGTATCCAGATCACAGGACGACAGTCTTACCTGCCATGTCCACTGGCAACCCACTTTAACAGATAGATATCACCATAGTGTTTCCTTCCATCACCATAAGATCAAATTTTCTGTCAACTGGGCTCTTGTTCATAGAGCAACATCTGTGACAAGGAATATCTCACTCAAAGACTCAAAGACACATGACCAAAGCACTGTACCAAAATGGATACAAGTCAAGCCAAATCAAGACTCAAGACCCAAGACCTGCCCCTGACCGAAGGATCACCTATACCCAAAGCCAACTCTTTGGGGCCCCTAGTCCTAGGCAGTATTTCCCATCACATCCAGTGCATCCTCCACAAGCATAGTATTCAAGTGTGCCATACAGCCCCCCCCCAAAGATGGAGAACCTGCTAACCTTGCACAAGGGCTAGCCTTACCCACAACACAAGTCAGGAGTCTACAAAATCCCCTGCCAAGTGGTCAAAGTGTAAATCAGCGACACTGGCAGGGACCTCCCTACAGACTCAATGATTATAAAGCCCATGACTGGAAAGGAGAATTTGAAAGTCAGCCATCATTAAGCACTCTCACCCCAGTGACCACCTGATCATCTGTACCCAAGCTGAATTAACAATTAACAACGGCACCCTTGTCACATCAGAAAAGGCATAAAAATCCTCAAAGCACAACACAGTTCCCCAAAAGAATGGTTTCAACATCAGTGACATCAGGCACCCCATCCTCACATCCCAGCCCAAGGGGTTTCCTTGGGCCTAGGACATGTTCCCAGCCTATGGGTCTCCTATACCATTGGCTACCTTCCCCCATGCTCCCCTCCTTCAAACTGACACACCTAACCGATTGCACAGCATCCTATGTTCTGCTCAAGTGCCCTTGGTTGGATCATGAGTTGGCATCCTCTCCAAACCTCACTGCCTCCAGACACCACAAGCTACTTCAGCCGTCTGCTGACAGCCACAGACAGAGCATATGGTCTGAAATGTTGGGTACCATCCAGGTCTTTTCAGGACCACACATACTGACAAGAAATATCTTTGCATGATGCGACCACAAATTCTTTTCCCTTAACTTGCCGCCTTCATCATGAAAAGCTTCAAAGCACAAGCTATATGTGGTTTCTTAAGGCAAAATGAGGAACATTGCCCAAAACCTTAATCTGAGTAATTAGCATTCGAAGTCAGACATACGTAAAAAATGGGTTCAAAATCGTTTTTCACATTTTTGGGTAGCTTAACTATCAAAGATTTCCCCTAGCTGTGTCAAATGTGTCGGAAAGACCAATAAAGGTGTCTAAAATGAGGATTTCTGAAGTGATTCTGAGTCAGTATTTATCAAAAAATCATTGTGATTACCTTTCAGACACCATCTATCTATATGATGCAGTGTGCTAGCAACGTGTACTGTGTGTGGCTGTGGGATGGGCAGTTGCAACACGTAAAAGGCTCACATTTCAAATCGCCAGAGCAATGACATAGTTCCCTAGAACCAACGGCTCTGAAATCACCAGGTAGGAAACGTGGCCCTGAATATCATTTCCCGAAAGTTTGAAACCTGCATCTTTTTTAACTGAAGAAAAATTTGAGTTCAAAGTGTCCACGCATAATGTTTACTTGAGAATTCAAAGAAAATCCAAGTCTCGTGTTCCATCAAGTGTTTCGTTATGAAATTCATACTTTGATTTCTCATCATTTTCGAAAAATACTGGTGTCAAACTTTCAGGATATCACATTTAACTCATGATTTCATCTGAGCTAAAAATTATAGTCCCTAGGTGACCACAAATGTGCCATTGCTGTGGGAATTGGTAGTGCATGTACTTTTAAACAGCCCGCGCAATGTATGTTGTAGACAATTGGTGGCATAGTCCGTTACCCTTTTTTCGAAGGCTGTTTTCTCAAAAACTAAATTCGGCTCTCCTGATGACACACGTTGTCTTTGTTGCTTCGTATTTTACGACACAAGTGGCACAGGGAAATAAATTTGGTACAATTGTAAAGCTTAATAAATGCTCTTTATTTTCCTGCCTGTATCTCAAAAATCGGATTTGGGGATCAATCCTCAAAATGCCATGGTAGGTCACATATACTGTATATCCTGAAACAAGGTACTCTCAAATTGTCTCAAATCTTAGTCAGTGTGGAGCAGATGGGGTGCACCAAATTTACACACAAACTCATTAACGAACACTTGGGAAATGGTTTCTGCATCAATAGAAGGAACAACATAGGCTTCAGACGACTTTGTGAAGTGGTCTAAAGCTGCTATCACATAGTGGTTGACTCTATGAGTCTCTTGAAAAGGTCCTGTTATATCTATACCAACTCTCTCCATCGGTACCCCCAACATTTGTTATTGGAGCTTCACCCTTGCATGACGGTTAAGCATCTTCTGGTGGGCGCATGCCAAACAACATTGACACCAGTCTGCTATAGCGATCAGCATCTTATACCAATAAAAGCAACTTCACATGTTTGTATATCTTATTAACTCCAAGATGACTTCCGGTTGGGCTGGGCTGTTGTTCGAATTTGTTAGGATCTCCTGTTGCAACTCTGATGGAACATCTACCGAGAAAATTACAGTCTCATCCATGTCATCCTCCCATTTCTTGTGCAGAACACCATCCCTGATGCATAACTGGTTCCGGGCACTCAAGTGCCTTCTACAGAAATCTCTTGTCAAGTCGGCCCTGTCTTTTCCAGATTTCAACCATCCAATAACTTTACTAAGTGTCTCATCTGCTGGCTGCTTCTCTCTCAGTCCAGCATTCGTGAAACCTGTAGCCAGTTGGTCTCCACTTCCTATGCTACACAACACGCTTCATATGTTGGAAAGGTTTCTGAATTGATAAGTCATCCTTGGGTTGGCCAGCAAAATCTTTATATCTCCTTGTTAGTTCTCCTCTACAATGAGGTGTGCTGTTGCAAGTCTGGTGGGGTCTTTCCCTCTGAATCTGATGGTTCTAGGCCAAGTGCACTGCTGGCATGGCATTCTTGACACAGTGTCTGCGTTACTATGATGCCTGCCCAGTCTACGGTGAATTTCAATCTCATAGTCAGCTAGAAGTTGGATCAACCCATTGGTTTCTTAAATCCAAAGAGCCATTTCAATGCCACATGGTCTGTTTGGACAAGAAACTTTCACCTATATAAGTAATGGCAGTAATACTTGACGAAGTACATGATCACAAGTAGCTCTTTCCCTGTAACACAGTAACTGTCATTCTTTGTCAAGGCTTGAATGGAATAGGTGATTACTTTCCTGACCCCACATGTCTTGCTTTTGAGACAACACAGCCCCTAAACCACAGTCACCTGGTGTCTGTGTCAAGTATGAAACTGTCATGGCTTTAGGGTATGCCAAGATAGGGGAAGAAACCAACCTCCTCTTCAGGCTGCCCAAAGCAGTCTGACATTCCTCTATCCAGTTATAGGTGAGTGATGTCTCTGTCAGGTGGTTAAGGGGTCAGGCCAGCTAGGCAGAGCTTGGTACAAATCTCTTGTAATACAAAACAAGGCCCAGGAACCCTCGCATATCAAAGACATTGGTGGAAACTGACCAGTTCTAAATCTGCTGAATCTTGTCAGGATCTGTGTTCACAATGTCAGATGACACGACATGTCCAAGGAAGGCTGCTTCCTTTTGGAAAAGATGGCTTTTCTTGGGTTGCAATCTAAGTCCAGCAGCCTTTTTCTGGTCAAGGAGAAGTCAGAGACATTGCAGATGCTCTTCGTAGGTTTGACCTGAAATTTTTTGAAATGTTACCATGGGAACCAGTTTAATTATGGTACAACCTATAACAGAGCACCTGTCGGGTGCCTTGAAATCCTATGCACAAAGTGCTGTCGTTGTTGGTAGGCATTATTTTCAAAATGGTGACATCCACGGTCAGCATATCAATACCACAGGCCGGGTTTTTCATGGCGCCATATACCGGAAAATATACGGTATTGGAAAACTTTTGGGGTGCTCGTATGAAAGTCTGAACTCGGAGGAATACAAGTGTGAGTAAAATTGTTGATTCATTCTGATTTCAAAAGATATTAGGATTCAAATTTTTTGACAATTCTGCAGTTTGGATTTCAGGCATTAAAGTCATGCCTTGAAGTAGGGCTGTGATGGAGACAGAAAGTGGCAAGTTTCAAAAGAGAGCAATCCACAGCCCTATGTATGAGGCTAGCTCTGTACTGTAACGTGACAAAGGGCACTAGTCACTAGGCGCGGTGCAAAATTATAGATGCCGCTCTGCCAAGTAACAGAGGCAGATGTGAGGCGTGCATAGCTGTGTGTAAAGTGAGCGCGGCACATAGGCTTCGCCTTGTGCATAGTGTGCCTTGTGAGCACGTATGCGTGTGTGGTAACAGCCGCGCGAAGGCTATAAAAGGCACTCACAGGCAGGGTTTAGTCGTCCTGATCAAGGGCTGATCCTGTGGTAAGGGTTGAGAATCCGGTGCAAGGGTTAAAGTCACCTAGCCTAGCATGACTGTGCCTAAGTCCCGAGTGATCCTGAGAGGAGCTTGCGTTCGACATAAGGGCAGATTGCTATCTCATGATGTGAGTTGAGTGTAGTGCAGCCCTGACAATAAGCCCTGTAGACTTGCTAAAGTCCCTGATTCAGCACTGGATGCCCACAATTAATTGTGGTGTTCCCTGCTCTGGGCGAAGTCCACTCACGTGTAAATCACACAGTCTCCCCGGTGTATTGGTTGAGTGTGATTGAAGGAGTGTTAACGAATAAACCAGCCACTTTGATTGTTGTATATCAGTCAGGTGTCCTGGCGAAATTTATTTCAAGTCAGGTCTGTCCGGGTTACGTCACTTAGTTTCGACCAATAAGATTAGCCATCATCTTGATGAAGGCCAACTTTCTTGGGGGACAGTATACTTCGCTCTGAACGGACTCGGCCCTAGCCGCTCAGGGACTCTCTGGCATGCCGTCCAACGCACCGCGCCTCAAGGAGGAGGGCACCCCCGCCTTCGTCGGATGGGTGTGGCGCCACAGTGCCTTCACAGTGCAGTTTTTCTTGAAAGAGCCCAGATTTTGTGGTGTTACGTGATATTCTTTTGTGCACGAACCTGGCTGAGTGCGCTGCTGACTTCTTTTCAATAGAGGCCAGATTAGCATGCAGCGGTGCTGTGTGGCTCATCGCTGCGGTGGTGGAGCGCTTTTGTCCCCAGTGGTAATCCACTCGCTGTCAATGCCCCAAACCGTTGTATACTGTTTCAAAACAAGGCAGGATTATCTCCACTTTTGAGAGTGAAAAAATGTTGGTAATGCACAGCAGCCTGGTCTTTTGTTACAAGGCCCTGTTCCCTTTGTCCGAGTTCGGAGACCACGGCCACCCATATAAAGCATACGTGTCCGGATCCGGAGTCCCCGGCAGGAAGTGGTTAACCCTTCCCATGTCACCATTTCTTTTTGACCCAAACCTGAAACATGTTTATTTTTCATTCTTCTCTGCCCCAACCGCAGAACCATTATTCTTGTTCAAAGTGTCCAACCAGTGAAAAGTATTAATTCTTCCCATCTCAGCATTTCTTAATCCAAACCTAAACCATGTGTGGTTTGTTACGATAATGCTCAGTGCCCTCTTGTGGTAAGACCTTCGGGGTGATTGACCGGGCTGGGGAGGTCACGTTGTTGGTAGCTGTATGCCGAGTGTGGACGAGCATGGAATAAAGCAGTAGCTAATGTATCCTTAAATTGCCTCTCAAAGCTGAAGCCCCTTTATTAAGCTGCAACACCACAACACATAACATGGTGTCAGACGCTGAGGATCTTTCTTTGATGCTAGTTGGAGCTCTCCCTTAGTGAAATTCCAACGGATGAACTCATGCTGTTGCCACGTCAACGACGCTGTCGAACCACACGGTTGCCTGTGTGTGTGTACATGTACGCGATGACCGGAGTGGACATGTCATGACATGTGCTGTGGATTTGAACAGACTCTGAACTGTATGGACGGCATCGGCATAATTGGTGTGTGTTTGCATTCAAACCACAGTGAATAGTAGTAAGAGGTGTTGGCTACATGTGTGTACACGTATTAAGAGCCATGATTAGATTCTTCTATAATTTTGAATAGGAACACAGTATTCAGTAAAGCTAGACTCGAGTTTGTTCTAAGCAGTTCCACTTAAGTCCTAAGTTTGTGGTGTTCATTGTATCTATTGTATGCTGGGACACACAACGCTTGAAGAATGCCAAACCCATCAGAAGACACACATATGAGTCGCATTCCTCCCCCTAAGCCTTTGCAGTTGACTGGAAATCTGAAGAAAAATTGGGAGAAATTTCGTCTCATCTGCGATAGCTATGAGGTCATAACTAACCTTTATAAAAGCCCAGACAGGGTAAGAATTGCCCACTTTATTACAGCCATAGGCCCTGAAGCATATACATAATGGATTGCCATTTAAAAGTGAAGATGACAAGAAGTCGTTGAAAGTGATCTTGGATTTGTGGGAGAAATATTGTGTTGGTCAAACAAATTTAATAACTGCTCACAGCAAGGGAAAACATTTGACAACTTCTATGTTAAGCTACGCACGCTAGTGGCTACATGCGATTTTGGTGAATTAGCAGATGATCTTATTCGTGACCGCATTGTTTGCTGAATCGCGGATAACGCTACAAGAAAATGGCTGTTGCAGAAGCCTAAGCTGACACCATCAAAGTGTCTGGACCTGTGTCGAGCCAGTGAAGCCTCCAAAGTCCATCTGAATGCTATGTCAAATGATTCCAATGGTGTTGACACTGCAGTGCATGCCTCATGTGCGAAGAAAGGGAAACCACAGAATTACCATATTGAGTGTCTGTATTGTGGTCGTAAGCACAAATTGAGTAGAGCAAATTGCCCAGCCTATGGAAAGGAGTGTAAAACGTGTGTGGTAAAGCAAACCACTTTGCTCAGAAATGCAACCAAGGTGCACCACGTGGTACTAGACATGTTAAAACAAAGAAAAAGGGCAAAGTTCATACTGTTGAGGAAACTGAATCCTCTGAAGAAGAGTGCATTTGTATTACACTAGAGGACAGTGATGCTTGTGTAGTGAATCAAGTCACTTCAGATTTGAAGAGCAAAATTTATGCATCCATGGAAGTTAGAGGTGTAACTAAGCCTGTACACATGCAAATTGACTCAGGGGTCACATGTAATGTGATGCCCTTCCGTTTCTTGCCACAAGGTACTGTTGCAGAGAAAGCAAATCACAAGTTATGCATGTATAATAAAGAAACTATGCCAGTTGAAGGAACGTGTCAGCTGCACTTGAGGAACCCAAAGAATAGGAAGAAATACTTGGTACACTTTGTTGTTGTTCAAGGTCAAGTTCAGTATCCACTACTTGGGACTAAAACTGCTCAACAGATGAAACTAATCAAAGTAGTGTATGATAACATTGCTGTGGTCGAGCAGACACAAGCTGAACGTGCCAGGCCAGATACATCTGACTGTCGACCAAGATGCGAAACCTGTGGTAGTGCCTCCACGCCATGTGTCAATCGCGATCAAGCCAAAGCTGAAGACGGAGCTCCAAAGACTGGAGGAACGCGATGTGATCGAAAAGGTCACAGGCCCGACAGATTGGGTATCAAGCATGGTCACTGTGGTCAAGCCCAGTGGTAAGCTGCGATTATGCATTGACCTACAACATCTCAACCTCGCATTAAAGTGTGAACAGTATCCTCCCCCAGTAATAGAGGATGTGCTTCCACAACTCGCGAAGGCCAAAGTCTTCAGTAAAGCTGATCTGAAGGAAGGATTTCTCCAGTGTAAACTGGACGACAAATTGGCATGCCTCACTACATTTCAGACACCATGGGGGAGATACCAGTGGCGCCGTTTGCCATTTGGTCTGTCTCCTTCGCCTGAGTTGTTCCAGATGAAACTGGACCAATGCTTTGAAGGCTTAAGCGGCATACATGTCATAGCAGATGACATCCTCATAACAGGACAAGGAGAGACACTGGAAGAGGCCATTCGCGACCATGAGAAGAACATGAGGAATTTCCTCTCCCGATGCAAGGAAAGGAACATCAGACTCAATAAGGACAAGCTTGAGTTCAAAAGTGACAAGGTCACTTTCATTGGTCATCGTTTGAAACAGTTCGAGTTAAGACTGATCCGAACAAAGTTGAAACAGTTTGCAACATGGAAGCTCCTACATCTGTAGAGGAAATCCAACGCTTTGTCGGCATGGTGAAATATCTGGCAAAGTTCCTGCCTGACTTGTCAGAGATGAGCGAACCACTGCGACGTTTGACATAGAAGGATGTCAAATGGACATGGACAAAGGAACAGACGGATGCATTCCAGCACATTAAACAGTGCGTCATGTCCGCTCCAGTTCTGAGGTACTTTGATCCTGTTGTCGAGGCTGAAGGACAAGGCGATGCATCTGACAAAGGCCTCGGAATCGTATTACAGCAAGAAGGTCAACCAGTCACATACTTGAGTAGAGCCCTCACGCCTGCGGAAACGAGATATTTGCAGATAGAGAAGGAACTGTTGGCCCAAGTGTTTGGTTTGAAGCGGAACCACCAGAACACATACACAGTGGTGCTGTGGACAGACCATCAGCCTCTGGTGTCCATAAGCCGTAAACCACTAGCAGTAGCGCCCAAGAGACTACAGTGTTTGCTCATCCGACTGAAACAGTACGATGTGGACATACGCTATAAGCAAGGAAATGTATCTCACAGATACATTGTCTCGTGCGTATCTAAAGAACACTGAACGTTCACCAGTAGAGGCAGAGACAGAAAGCATCCACATGATGGACGATCTGTCCATCTCGACGAAAACCCAGGTAATGATCGTGCGCGCCACAGAAGAAGACGCGAACCTTCAAACCGTCAAAGGCTTCATCGCAACAGGCTGGCCCGACAGCGAAGGCCAGCTGCCAGCTGTGGCACGCCCCTTTTTCAGCATCCGCGATGAACTGACATACCTAGATGGAGTTATATTCCGCGGTAAATGCTGTGTCATCCCAAAGGCAGCAAGACCACGAGTGCACGAGCGTCTACACAGCACACATACAGGAGTACAAGGCACACTAAGAAGAGTGCGAGATCTTGTCTATTGGCCGGGAATGACTCGTGACTTATCAGACTATATCTCAGCCTGTGAAACTTGCAACAAATACCAACCACAGCAGCAGAGCGAACCCCTGATCTCACATAAAACACCAGATCGACCCTGGCAGAAGATTGGCATAGACTTATGCACTGTTGACAACATGGACTACCTGTGCAGTGTTGACTACTTCTCTGATTTTTTCGAAGTTGACATTCTGCCCCACAGCAAAGACGCAAAGGCTGTCATTAAAAGACTGAAACGCCACTTTGCTGCATAAGGCATACCAGAGACAGTGTACTCCGATAATGGACCACCATTCAGCTCCAAGGAGTTCGCGGACTTTGCCAATGAGTACGAGTTCACCCATGTCACCAGCTCTCCACAGTATCCACAGAGTAATGACAAAGTTGAGAGCACGGTAAAAATTGCAAAGAGGCTCATTCGCAAAACTAAGGATAGTCATGGGGATATTTACCTCGCTCTGTTAGCCTGGAGGAAAACTCCAACAGGAGGCTTAAACAGCTCCCCTGCTCAGCGTTTCTATGGACCCGTACGAAGACCAATCTGCCTACAAAAGCACAACCGCTGGTGCCATCACAACAACCCCAACAGGCCATCCTTGCCCAAAGGAGCATCAAGCAGGCCAAGCAGAAACCGTATTTCGACAAACATGCCAAAGCCCTACCCCGTCCCCAGCCTGGAGACACGGTACGCATACTTCCCAAAACAAATTCCGAAGTTTGGGAAAAAGCACAAGTCTAGGAGCAAGTCAATATCCGTTCGTACAAAGTGATTACAGAGGATGGTCAGGAATTTCGCCGTAATCGGAAGCACCTCAGACGCACCGCAGAAAGATACGTCCCGCCCTACGACCCGCAGTTTCAGTCAGAAGGCCCAGCTTCAGAAAATCAGAGCAGCCAGGCTGACCAAACACATACACAGAGCAACAAAATCCACGACGCAGCACACGTGAACAGAAACCATCAAGCTATATAAAGGACTATGTCACATGAACATTGGACAAGGAGCACCATCAGGAACGGACTTTATTGACTTTTGGAGTTTATCTAACTACATACCTGTATTGCAAGTTGAGGTACAAAAAAAAATGGAGAAAAACAAAAAACAAATGAATGCACACCTCACCATGAAAAAAAGGGCATATTGGAAAGTTAAAAAAAAAAACACAAAACAAAACAGGCTAGTGCCTTAGGAGCATTTAAGTGGGTCTGTTGTATTGTTAATTTAAGAAGTTAAAACATCGGTCCTGTATTAAGTAATGTAAGTCCTGATAAGTCGTTATTTTTGTTTGTTTTTAGAAGGAAAGGTGTTAATATAATGCTCTAGCGCCCTCTTGTGGTAAGACCTTCGGGGTGATTGACCGGGCTGGGGAGGTCACGTTGTTGCTAACTGTATGCTCATGTATCCTTAAATTGCCTCTTAAAGCTGAAGCCCCTTTATTAAGCTGCAACACCAAACGCATCACATTGTTTTTATTGCCCCACAGCATAATCAATATTTTTTATTCTGAGCACCCAACCTACCAAAAATAATAATCCTCCCCGTCTCAGCATTTCTCTTCAATCCAAATTGGACCATGTGTGTTTTAAATTTTTTTTCCCACCCCACTGCTTAATAATTTTTATTCCAGGCATCCAACCCAACAAAATCAATCCCTCCCATCTCATCATTCGTTATCCAAACCTGGATCATATGTGGTTTGTTTTTTTTTGCTGCCCTACCACTAATTAAAAAAATTATTTTGAGCATCCAACCCACTTAATTTTCCATCTAAACTTGGATCACGTGTAGATTTTTTTCCTGCCCAGGCGCTGAATATTTTGTTATTTGGAGCATCCAACCCACTAAAATTATTGATCATTTCCATCTCAGCATTTCTTTCCTATCTAAACCTGGATCACGTGTGGTGTTTATTTTTTTCCCTGACCCACCACACTTTTTTCTGCATTCTTTTTCCAGGCATTCAACCCTCCAAATATTTTGATTCTGCCCGTCTCAGTATTTCTTTATCCAAACGTGGATGACATGTTGTATGTAGTTTCTACTGCCCCACCCCTAAATATTTGTTTTATTCCAACCACCTAACCCACCAAAAATGTTAATTCTTCCCATTTCAGCATTTCTTTATCCGTACCTGGATCACATGCGGTGTTTATTTTTTGTTGCCCCACCGATAAATACATTTTTTTCTTGAGCATTTGACCAACCAGAAATATTAATCCTTTCCATCCAGGCATATCCAGTGGATTTTTTCTTTCTACAAATAATACTTCATAGGTAAGTAGGAAAGAAAGTAATCTGTATATTTATTTATCAAATAATAGCAACCAAAACTAAGAAAACAATGCCATTTGTTTTTTTGCTCCCTCACCATCATGTTGAATGAATGGAAGCCTCATTCACTTTTGAATATGCCCCCCCACACTAAAAAGCTGGACACATTGCTGTGTCCATCTCAGCATTTCTTTATCAAAACGTGGATCACGTGCAGTTTTTACCTTTTTTAATTCCCTGCATTGTCATTCAAAACCTCCTTTCTTCTATTTTACAAATGCAGACATATTAACATCTCACTGAGCCTTTTATGTATAATTGCCCACAATACTAATGATTGAGGAGTTTATAATACAATAAAGCAATAATATGAAGGAGGTCATTGATGCTTGTTTGGTTTGAATGACCCAAACCCCAATTTTTATAAGAATGCATTTAAGCCAGTGTGTTCCGTGTAATGTGTTTTCAATGTTGTCTTAAAATCAATGTCATCAATGTATTTGCACTTTCTTCACACTAAAATCGTGTTGTAAATTGATATTTCCAGAAACGCTTCATTTCAGATCCACAAGACTTGTTTAACCATTTCATTTTATTTTTTACTGAAAGCGTAAACCCCGGCAAAATACAGCTGGCTTGATAATGAGAATTTGTATTTGATATTAGTGGTTCTTGGTTAACAACAATCAATTCAAGATGGAAATGGAAGCTATTTGTAATGAAAATTAAAGGTATTATTTCATCTCTAATAAGCCCAAAACCTGCAATGTTTTGAAAGCCATGCATTCAAATAGAAGAGGCCACTGGGGTTAAATCATCTGTCCACCTGAGTCCTGACAACACTGATGAGCTAGCTGGCCCCTAAAACTACCGTATAGTTTGTCTCCTTTTTTTGTATATGCCTGTTAATGAAACACCTTAATTATCGTCAATCATTGCAGTTGGGATCTAATCGAAAAACTAATTTTTTAACACTTCACTTGCGGTTTTAAAAGTTAATGCCAGTGGTGGATATCCGCATCTCTTTATTCATATTTAAATTACCGATACTCCTGCAATGCTGCCAGCAGATTATCTGCTGAATGTCAGCCATATTAATTTAATTGCTAAAACATCAGTCCTGTATTAAGTAATGTAAGTCCTGATAAGTCGTTATTTTTGTTTGTATTTAGAAGGAAAGGTGTTAATATAATGCTCTAGCGCCCTCTTGTGGTAAGACCTTCGGGGTGATTGACCGGGCTGGGGAGGTCACGTTGTTGCTAACTGTATGCTCATGTATCCTTATCATTGCAGTTGGGATCTAATCGAAAAACTAATTTTTTAACACTTCACTTGCGGTTTTAAAAGTTAATGCCAGTGGTGGATATCCGCATCTCTTTATTCATATTTAAATTACCGATACTCCTGCAATGCTGCCAGCAGATTATCTGCTGAATGTCAGCCATATTAATTTAATTGCTAATTTACATGAGCCAGCCATATTGTGTACCATACACAAACTGGCCTGGTTGTGAAGGGCTCTTTTGTTTGGTACAGGTGAGCATACTTGTGTAAAATCTGCAGATTGTCTGCGTCTTTGAACGGGTGGTCAACTTGGGGACAATGTCTATTCTTTTCTTTATTATTAGTATTATTTATTTCTGGTAATGACACCAAGGATTCCTCAAAAGTGCCCTAGGCAATGTAGCTCACAAGCCTGAAAAAACCTGTAGAGAGGAAACAATAAGAAGCAGTTACAGTTTAGAGGTGGGAGGAAAACCCCTGGGAAATATTCTGGGTAAAACCCATGGAATCAGATCAAGACTGAAAACCCAACCCACGTGGGCACGGTGGGCTGAGCCTGGAATTTAACCCGGACTGCAGGTCTGAGGCAGGGAAAGAACCACTATGCTTATGGGCTTACCCGACACCTGACACCCTGCAATATAACAGTGAACATCGGACTGAGAACAGTGTTTGGTCACAAGTATTATATATTAAGTGTAGGTCTTTGGCACACAGAGTAAACACGCATTCCAAAAGTGTAGTACTCACCTGATTACATTTGGGTGTGGAACACTGATAACTTGATCTTCCTCAGAGGCACCAATGTCTGGGGATTTATGTACTTCAGGTATGTCTTGCAATGTCTCTATCTGATGTTCTGGGAGTATCTCATCTGGTAAATCCATGATCAACATCTGGTCACCAGGAATAGTTACCTCTTCCTCAATACTCTTCTCTGTCAGACGACGCTTGTGCCTAAGACAGACCATAAAATATCCATAAGTTTGTGTTTCACCTGATGTAAAGTTATCCTTGAGAATGGAACAGATTTTTAACAGGAAGACATCTATTAATAACTGATGATAAACAAAATTGAGTCTTTTCCCTTTATTGGTGAGGGCATTTTGTTATTTTGTAGACCAAATCTACTGCGACAAAGATCAGCATGGAACTGAATCAAACTGTACTGGTCATTATGAATGTGCATCCATGATGAGGACTATGGTAAGGTGGGAAAGTTAGGAAAGATAATCATCGGCTAACCATGTGTGACGGCAAAATGTTCTTTTCTAGTGGCTACAATAAGTTTTTATTTACTCGGAATTAATAATTTAAAAAAAAGGTTGGTACAGTAGCTACACGGAAACAAAGAAGAAAGAAGAAAAATCTGAAGTAAATTCTAAAATCAAATCAAAATGATGCACATAATCGGAAGGCAAACAGCTATTACTCTGTAAAGAAAACATAATATAGTTTCCCCAAAGTCATAACAGTGTCCTTCATTGGGTACAGTTCTGGCAGATCTATAGTGCCTGGCTCAGTTGCCTCCCCCTAAATAAACAATTCACTAGCCACTGCTGCATTGTCCAACACTGCAGTAGAAAAGACTAATACATACTAATGAGCAAGGAACAGGTGACTATAATTAAGCCTCCTGCCAGGA
>NW_019091648.1:354801-401977 GCF_001949145.1 Acanthaster planci
CTGGAGGGGACGTTAGGTGGGGGTAGAGAGAATGTCTGTGACCTTCCTGTCGTAATCGACCTTGTCCATGACTACTGTTGCGTTACCTTTGTCTGCCGGTAGGATGTGGATCGACTTGTCTTGGCGCAGATTCTTGAATGCAGCGAGTTCCTGTCTTGAGATGTTGGTCTTGGGTGTCTTGGCTTGCTTGAGGGCTTGGTAGAGCTGGATGGGGACGTCGTCTGCTTCGGTTTTGCTGAGGTGTTGTAGCGCTGGCTCCGTTGATTGGATGATGTCCTCAACCGGGATCGTCTTCGGCGGGAGGGCAAAGTTCATGCCTAAAGACAGGACTTTGCTCTCGGTGCTTGAGAGTGATCTCTGGCTGAGGTTCACGACTGTCTTCTTGTTGAAGGCTTGCTGAGAGCGGAGGTGGGGCTTGGGGCTGTGCGTACGTAAGGATATAGAAGATCCTATTGTACGACTTGGGGGGGATGGAAAAGGAGATATAGAGCATCGCCTATTCCGGAGGGGGTGTGTCAGGCAGAGTTTGGAGAACTTCTTGATCTGCTTGCGGCGAGTGGTCTTGTAGATGTGGTGGCTGGACGCATCGGT
Source organism: Acanthaster planci (assembly GCF_001949145.1). Next base: position 355,393 of record NW_019091648.1, read on the forward strand.
TAGGGTTTGGATCTTGGTGAAGTCTCTCGGTCTGGTCGTGCTTTGGAGGATCTGGCAGGTGCTGGCTATCTGCTTGTCTAGTGCAGCTAGCTGGGATCGGGTGCTTGAGATCTGGAGTCGCAGGAGAGAGAGGCTAGATGCTTGGAGGATGTGGGCTGATCGCTGGCTGCGGAGGGGATCCCCTAGTTGTAGACCATTAGGGATGATGCATGCGATTTTCTTCACACCATTCATTAATCAAGTTGAGATCTTCTTGTAAAATGCACTGTCATTATTGGAGTTGATGATTCTGTATACAACCGTGTCGCCTGCATATTGGGGTAGCAGAGACTGTACAAGGTTTGCCAAGTCTGTGTTGAAAAGATTGAATAAGACAGGACCAAGGACTGATCCCTGAGGAACACCAGATGTTACAGGGATCCAGTCAGACTTGGCACCTGAAAAAAAATGACCCTTTGTTGTCTTTTGGTAAGAAATTTACTCAACCCTGGAAGAAGATTGCCACATATACCGCAATAATGTAATTTGGATAAGACAAGTGAATGGTCACATTTGTTGAATGCCTTGGACCAATCAAGAAAGATGGCATCAATTCTCTGAGGTTTAGGTTTATCTAAAGTATGGGCCCAAGTGTCAAAAAAAATGGTCAGTTGAGTGGTACATGAGCACTTAGGTAAAAATCCATGCTGAGAATCAGGGATAATGCTGTAAAGAGAAGAACGATGGAGTAAACGCTTTGATATAAATTGTTCCAACATTTTACATGGAACAGATGTCAGAGAAATGGGTCTATGGTTTGTCGCCATGTTTAAAGAGAGCAACAACATTTGGCATTCTCCAGCACTGTGGCACATCACCTGTTGAGAGACTCAGGTTAAATATTAATAGAGAAACCCGCAAGTCTAAGCATCTGTGTGAGATTCCATCTGATTAATCACTTTCAGCACATCACCCTGACTGATTTCAAGAGAATCAACAGGGTGGATTCCTGGGTGGGCTTCACTTCCCTAACTGGTAGGGATCTGGAAGGTGGTCTGAGCAGGTGTAAAGTTACTCTGAAAGAAAATGTTAAATGCATTTGCAATTGAATTGGGAGAATAAAACTCTTGGCCATTCAAATGAAAAGAATTGACAGGTTGGGATTTACATTGCTGTTTAACAATAGACCAAAATTGTTTGAGATTTCATTTACAATCCACAGCAAGGCTTTGAACATAATCATTATAGGAGTTTCTAACCAACAGCTTAAAATGGGATCTTAAAGTCTTGTACTTGTTCCATAGGTTCACATTCTCCTTGTTCTCTGTGGCCTGATGGTATGCTCTGGTCTTTTTCCTGGATGCTTGGACGATCTCGCGCATTATCCAAGGGGATCTTCGCTGACCTTTGGAGATGACGATGGGAACTATATCCTTTACTGCAGCATGGACCAAGGATGCAAAGTTGTCCCATGTTTCATGTATGTCAGACTCGTCATAGAATAAGTCCCAGGGGATACACATTGGGATTTCGTCTTGTTGGAAATGAGACCAGTTGTGATATGCCTAGGGATTCCTCAATGCTCAGAACTGCTGCAGAGTGACCGCTAACACTGGGTGGGTTGTGTTCATCAGAGGCAGAAGAACACGGTATTTTAAGGTTGAAGTCTCCAAGGAGAAAGATGGCTTTGTACTGATGAGAACAAGGAAGGATGTAATTGATGAAGTAGAAGAGTGCCTCATTGAAGCCTGGGGTTGAAGATGGTGGATGATAACAAGTTCCTAACAGAAGCTTGCCTTTATTCTGAGGGAGGATAACTTGAACCCAGACCAGTTCGCACTGTTTATAGTTGGCCTGGATATTAAGGGACAGCTCAAATTCAGTTTTCTTCTACGCTTGAAGATTTGATTTGCAGGCAAATAATACACCACCTCCATTACAATTTCTGTCTTGCCTGAAGATCTGGTAGTGTAACGGATTAAGAACTTTACCAGCATGAACGTCAGGGCATAACCATGTTTCAGTTATGAAGGCAAAATCAATGTCATTCATGCTTAGCCTGGTCTGGAGCTCAAGAGTCTTGTTGACAATGCTTCTTGCATTTAGAAGAACGCATTTCATTTGAGATTTAGACTCAGCTGGAGGTCCTGGATTGAGTTCGATGTCATCAGATTGAAGTAGCTGCACTTGAAAAGTGCAAATGGAGTTGCTGTAGTATAGAAATCTACATTGGCTTACTTAGCATGTCCAGTTGATCCTTTGACAGATGATGTGCTGATAACAAAGGCTGTATGATGGTCAGGGCTGATGAATAAGAGCGTTGCTAGAAGCAACAGCTTAGCCAGATAAACAGCCATTGTGTCATGGCATAGGGTAGTCACAGTTCACTGAACAGCTCCCTCCTGTAGGCAAAATGGCCACTGTTCTCTGTAGAAAACTTGAAGATTCAAGATGAAATCCATGTCAAAACTTCACAAGTGTGATGAGTTACTAGGTAGAAATTGTCCAGCAGAGACTATGCAACTGAATGTTGTTGATAATGGCAAAACTTTTGCAAAACTCACTCTCAAATAGAGTGAAAATGAAGTGTAGAAGTATAGAGCTCTGAGAAAGTGTGGTGCCGCGTGGTAGGTTACTCAAGTCCATAATGATATAATGTTAGCAATTCGACTTTTTTATTGTTTTCTCAAAAGCTTGTGTGTCTTTGACCTAACTGTGCTCCTAAAACTTTGACTTCTTAATTTAGCTGTTCAATTAGCTCAGCGATGGTTGTTAGCAGCTCTCCTTAAGTACCTCTTCCAATTGCTTGTAACAATCTGTCTTTAGTTCTTTTTACTAATTTTAAATCTGGTTCTACATTTCTTCTATGCTCTGAGTTTATTCCAGGTGGTCTTTCGCCTCTGACCCCAGCGGGTCACCTTAAAATACCCAGCTTTAAACTGTATTTTTTACTCTAGTGACTTTGTTGCCTTTTGTGTTATTTTTCATTGATCAAAGTATAAAATTGTTCTAAATGTGATAGGAGATAAAAGCGAGTCACTGTCTTCTATAATTACACTGTACAATATATTTTTTAAGTCCAGTTGTTAAACCACCTTGATACAGCTGCACTGTTCAGGAGTCATGTGTAAGTTCCCACAGCAAGTACATTTTTTAGTTCCACTCAAATAGATACAGTGCAGTGACGGTATATGCCGATATACTCATTTGTCCTTGAAAGCAGCTACGTAGTTTCTCTGACGCTGATCCAAGTTTCCCTAAATATAAATAGACGCAGAACAGCTTTCAATCTCGCATTCTTTCGGTGATCGTCAACATTATGGCATTATACATCACCAATCACTCCGTTGTTTCATCGATAAAAGATGCAGACATGAACTATAACTCCATTTTCCCCATGATTACTTGATGCTTGTCAATTCATTGCTAAGCACTGCGTTGTTTCCCCTGATGGCTGTATGTACATCGCTAAGCATTCCGTTGTTTCCCTTGACGCTTGTATGTACATCGCTAAGCACTCTGTTGTTTCTCTTAATACCTTTATGTACATTGTTAATCACTCTGCTGTTTCATCAATACAAGTATTACGGGAAAAGGGAAACAACAACATATTTTGATGAGTGGTTGTCGTTTTCTTGTAGTCGTAAACTGATAGATGACATCATATAGACACAGACTTTAACTCCATTCCGCCATTGTCACTTCTTCAGTACATCGCTAAGCACTCTGTTGTACGCTGTGTATTTTACTTCCTCTATGATATCACAAACACATGAGTCACTGCAGATTGAATGGAACCGAAAGTACAGTCACTTCCATCAATAGGCTGATCTTGGTTGAGCTGCAATGTAGACTCTTTGCCTGTAGGTTTCCTGGCATAAAATATAGCCCAGTTTTCCCAAGGATAATGAGGCTTATAAACATGAGCTTACAAGCAAATCTAATGAAGATCTTTAATTCATTTTAGGCCCATTGGGGCTTCAAATAGTTTATTGCCGCTAGGCTGGGTTGCTGGAGTAAATTCCCCCGCTGATTACACAAGCTGGATTTACGACCCAACTGTTTGGTTACAGCTTCATAGGCAGAACCAATGTGTATGCTGGTCACTTTTGTCTGAGCAGTTTGCCAGGTCGGTTCGTTCGGTTTATTGTGGGATAAATAATCAGTGCTGTTGTAAATTTGCAAAGCCCACCACCTCCCCTTCATGCCGCCAAAGCGAATGTCCATGGGATTTATTTATGTCCACCTTTGAGACCCAGTCCTGAAGCTTTTCTTGCTTGGTTGCCGAATTGCTCGGAGCCGGAAGGGAATTTTCCTCCTGTTTCTCCTCATGCAGGCGAATTGAAGAAAGTCAGAGCACTAAAAACAAGCCATCGAGGTTTTCAGGAGTTTTTCGCCCTTCCCTGGATGGGATCCTTGGCTTTTAATGGCGGAATTTCATTCTTATCACCGTCATGGGCCTTAGGATTATGAATCAATATAGCTATATAAAACCTATGCAATCAACGAATTCTTACATACATGGAAATAATATGAAGTCTATATATTGTTTATGGTTTACTTTGCAGTTTATAACCCAGATGGAATGAGTAGCCTATATACGTGTACGTACGGGTGTGACGTGAATAATGTCTATTCCGCGGATAACGCTTCGACCGGGAATGATTATGCTAGTACTTACTGCTAAACCCGATGTTATGTTTCGACCGGACTTGCTTTAATAATCGATGTTACGTCTCGCGGCTTACGCTTAGACCGGGGACTATTTGCTGCATTGATTTACAATGTATTCTGTTGTTTCGCGGCTTACGCTTCGACCGGAGACTGATCATGCTTAAGTGTCTCATACTGTTGTCCCGCGGCTCACGCTTCGACCGGGGACTTGTCTCGCGGCTTACGCTTCGACCGGAGACAGGCTATGTTTAAATGTCTTATTCTGTTGTCTTGGGGCTTACGCTTCGACCGGGACTTGATAAGTACAGCCAGTTACAGTTCGCGGATTACGCTTCGACCGGGACTTGATACATTGTAAGTGCAGCCAGTTACCGTCCGCAGATTACGCTTCGACCGGGACTTGCTTAGTTTAGCTTATTTACAATGTTGTCTTGTGGTTTACACTTCGACCGGAGATATGCTAAACTAACATTTACATAAAATGCTATTGGTTATCGATCTGGAATTAAAACTACTCTGGCCGTAGGATAACAAAAGAATTAAACTTGCGCTGGTGTAAGATTTCATTCATTTTGTGTCTGACTTATGTGGCAATAAATTTGATGATTTTAATATATGTTATTTATTTAAAGTTTGTTTTTAGTTTACTCTGAGTTGTTGCTACTACTGTCAAATCCTCCTAAAGTTTGCAATGCTATTTTGCTTGAAACAATACTTGCATTGTTTGAAATCTTTAACACTGCATCATCAACTTTATATCTGACGCTGGCACTGCAAGACAAAGATCCGTGTGTGCCGTAATAGACGTTTTTGGGGCAGATTAATGAAACGTCGCAGTGTTTACCAATATATTTGTTGAGTTGATCTTGCGATATTCGATTTTTATGATGGTCAAACAACAAGGTCGTACTTTGTAACTTGACATACATGCGGGTTTTTTTGTGTAAAGTAGTTTAATCACAAATTCTTCTACTTTTCTAAGTCCTTTTAATCACGACTGGCTTTGTAAGCATTAATCGTATTCGGAATGACAGAATTTTTAGTCATGTGCATGCCTATGTATTTGTAAGCTGCAAACTTTATTTGGTCAAGTATATCCAATGATATTTTGGGGATTTTTTCTTTGACACCAAATTTATAGACTGGGTTTACACCGTGGCAGATTGTTTTTGGCATCATAATCAACAGAGGCTTTTCTTTGTTGTTGTGATTATAAAAAATGGGTGAATAACGCTGTGTATGTTTTTCACTCTCTAAAGGTTCTGCTATCACAAGTCTCTCAGGGTCAAAGGGACTGTATACAACGTTTGGGTCTGCGTTGTAAACATTGAGACATTCATGGTCATCGGTTATGATATAAGTTTGGTTAGACATGGTTTAGTTTTAAAGAAAATAAAAACAGTTTTTTATCTTTAATAATCAAAGGGCATCGGTCTGTTGCATTCTTAGAATTCACAACCGTGTAATCTGTCACAACAATATCAGTATTTGCAATCTACACATTCTTCACAATCTTGGCATTCGATACAATTTCCCATACTAAGCAATTTACACAATAGAAACATTTGTTAGATTCTATTGTTTGTTTACATCCTTGACAATCTGTACAATATTCCCAATCAAAACAATAGTCATGATGATGTTTTTGTTGGTAACGGTATATAGTGTTTAATATTGACTTTGTGATTCTGACTTGACATCTCGGTTTTTGGTTTGGTGGCTTTGATATAAGGTGTAATGATAATTTTTCCATCTTTTCAATGAGAGTGAGAGGGTTTAAACTGCCCTGTACGTGCACTCAAATATTTTCCTAAATGCACAATACAGTCCTTAACTTACAAAACATCACTGACAAAAATAGACTGACAATTTCCCACTGAATAGGCTAATTACTTCCTATGAACTATTCATCAAATTACCTTCAAGGATCAAAGAAATTTTATTATTAGTGTACTCCATAATTTTTCAAACTTCAATCTACTGGTCCCATACACACAACTGCATGAGAACATTTTACCTAACAAAGGCATGCCTTCTGTACTGACATGGACCATAAAAATCCTTGTATACTTTGCCACAGTTACTCCTGAATCACTTTACAAATATCATTTTCGAAAATGCTTAATTTTGTTCAAACTGTCATCAAACTAATCTATAATCATCAGTGGATAAAGTAAGATAGATTAAGATAAGCAACTATTCCATTAATATGTAAAAAGTGAAGCAAAGGAAATCATGATGAAAAAATTTGTTGCAGTTACCTGTGAAAGTTGGGTGGGCACTGCCATGCGGTCCACATGGTCTGAGGCATGCAGTTTAAACACATGTACTTCATGTCTAACAGTTCAGGCAAATATGCAGGGCCTGGGTCTATGACAGTTTGGATTTAGCACAATGAAAATTAAGAAATGATGTGTAATTTCAATTATTAAAAAACCTCAAATAATGTGCCTTATTTCAAATTCAGTGTTGTTTCAATGTCCAACATTACACAAAGTCAGTGAATGTTTGTTTCCCATGACCTCTCGTAAGTTTTGGTGAGTTACAGCTAGGATGGCAAACAGCCGTAAAAGTGAGCAGTTTGTGTACATTTTGGAAACAGGGATTTAGAATTAAGATTAGAAGGGATACAACTGGGTAAAGGTAAATGGAAAATCATAACATGAATACTATTATTACGATTATATCAGTAATTTAGTTGCATGGGACCTCTTCCTTACAGTCAGAAGGAATGCCATAATTATAGTACATTGCATTTGAAAGTTAACACCAAAATGGGAAACTCTTTTCATATTTTTCTTTTCCCAGGGAATTCCTTTTCATTTCACAAATTGTGAAAAAGTGTGCCAAAAGTGGGCAAATTTTTTCACACCTTTTCACACAAGTGAGAAAATATTTTCACAGATTTCCCCCCATTGGGAAAAGATTTTCACACTTGTTTTCTCAAGTGGGAAAAGATTTTCACATATTTTCTCTGGTAGTGGGGAAATAATTTTGTAAACTTTCTTCATTAACCCTAACACTCCAAAATCCCCCGATTTCAACATGATTTTACATACACCCTTGGGGTTAGAGATAAGTAGTATTTGTGCATGTACATGTAGACATAAGGACGTTTTCTTCTCTGTGGTTTCAAACATGTGCATATCTGAATATAGAAAGAGGAGGAAAATCAGTCTGAGACAAATGTACTTTAATTCTCTGGAATAGCCAGAAGATTACTTGAGGAAGACAGCATTAAAATTTCAAGGCAGTATGTTTCTCTGTTTTGAGCAAAATACAATGTGACGGGCAAAATCAAAGCTGGCTATGGTGGAGGTCAGAGACCAGCACTGAACATCAAACAGCTGAATTACAGTAGATTCCCGTTACAGCGCTCTCAAGGGAACCTAACAGAATTGAGCGTTATAACCACACAGCCCGGCAAAGAAGCCTGGCCCCATCAAGGGTTGTGCTTCATGACCCTTTGTGGCTCCTTTGGACGGGAAAAAGAGGACATCTGAAACACTGCTCCAGTGACAGAAGTCATGAACATGGAGATGGTCGTGAATTGCTCAAGAGTCAGGCAGACTGTTTTCTTTAATAAATTGATGAAATAAAGCAGATGGAGGATGGGGAAGGAAAACCCTAGAAAAATGGAATGAGAAATTTAACGATTTGTCACCAAGATCTGTTTAATGATCTGTCACCAAGATCTGTTAACTATCAGACACCAAGAGAAAACAAGAAGGTAAGACAATCTAACACCAGGAGAAAACAATAAGGTAAGACAGCCGACACGCTGCAGGGCATGCTGGGTACAAAGCATGGTGGGTAGCCCATTGTGTGAACTCTTAGATGATGTATTGTGCCCTCCAGGGAAATATGCATAGTTAGTGGCTTGTGGGTAAGATGAGCACTGTAGACTTGACAACTTACTCTTGGCCTGTGGAAAACTGCTCCTTTTAAAGGGAAAGAGACCAGTTCATCTGCATATTGACCCTGTGTGCACATTGTTCACTCACTAGGAACACCCTGAGGAGTTTTGTGCAAGACAAATTATAAGATCTTTGATTGACCGTTGAAAATGCACAGTGTTTTTCTTGATTTCCATCCAAGCCGTTCACTCCAAACACGAAACAAGTCAGTGGAATGAAAACTGCAATAAATTTTAAATCCCCAAATCAGCCAATCTTGTGAAATTAACCATTTCCTGCTGGGTGCTTTTTAAAACTGCAGTACCTACATGTACATATGGGCAATTTTCAAAAATTTATGTTTTCAAAATTCTTTAAAAATTCATTAACGGGATGTTTACACCCATACAAATGACTGTCTGGTTGCTACTCTAATCTGACAGGCAACCTCCGCTGACGTCTAAGTATTTCAGCCAGGACTGCTGCCCAGTAAAGAGAGCCCAGAATTGTGATGTGTTATGAATTTCCTTTGTTCCCAGTGAATGCCGGTGGCATCTTTTCAAACGTGGCTGGATTAGCGTGCAGTGGTACTGTATCGTGGGGCACTTCTGTCCGCAGTGCTAATCCGTGCTATGCCAAAAACAGTAGTACACTGTTTAAAAACAATGACGGATTACCTCCAATAAATGCAAGCTGAGAAATGATGGCAATATCCAGCAGTGGGTCTTTTGTTTTGAGTACAGTCTTTTGTTACAAGGCCCATATCTTTTGTCCGATTTCAGGCACCCCGGCTACGTGTACAAACCCAAGGTACACAAAACCAGCATATGGTTTAAGTTCCAAACCAATGGTGTATTCTACCTTTCAGAAAAATTCTGTCATAAAAATAACTTCATGAAAATGAACTAATATACCTATTTATAACCCAAATGAAGAATACTTATGATAAGCAGCTATCTCAGGCTAAGCAGCATTACTACTGGCTAAAGGTTCCAATAATGAAGCCTTTTTCTTTCAAATAACGTTAAAGTCATGCAAGAGCTACCAAACCTAAGATATCTCCCTTTTCATTAATTTTCCCAACACACCTACAAAGTGCACCCACACACACATGCAACATAGGAACACAGAACAGATATGTCTTTACTCTATGGTCACGCATGGCTTCTTACCAACAAAGTTAGTTAGATAGCTGCAGTTAGTTTAATGGATGATAATAATTAAGTCTGATTAATTGGTAAAAATTCCCAAATCAAAATGACTACTGATGAGGAGAAAAAATCTACGAAATCGCTTGTTCACAAATTTAGAAATACAAACACAAACACATTCATACCTCAGTGTGCTTTGTTCCATCTGCAGACTTGAAGGTTGTGTACTGTCTCTTGATTCAGACAAACGGCTCACATCTGTAATTGAAATAAATTATAAACCATGATTGGCGTACCAAACAAATTAGTAATTTTCATAAACATATGAACAGTGTGACATTTTCAGTTCAAAAGATATCCTCTAATTCCATAAGTTTTCTATGTGTTATACATTTCGGTACCTCTCTAAACCAGTCATTTTAGTCATTCACCACAGGTCAGGTCAAGAGTTAATTTATCCCAAGCAAAGTTACAAGTTGCTTTTCCCAAGTGAGTATTCAGCCTTAAGGCTGAATTTGAAAGTTTGTATGAATATGAAAGAATTAAAAAGTTAGATGTAAAAAAAAATGGGCTCAAACAATTTGTTGCAAAAATGAATTGTGTTATTCTTGTTCTGCAAGGTTTGACAGCTGGGAAATTGGAATGGAGGTTTGGATAGATTATTAAGAATTCTGGTTGGAGCCCGGCTCCATTATTTTGAGACGCACTGTCAGGGAGAATTTCAACAAAACCAAGACATTTCATGTATGTTTGCAACACAACATGCGGCTTTTTCACATTTCTAAGCTTAAAAGTAAAAATGTCCTTGACATGTTTGCTTATGCCAAAAACATGTAGTGTTAGAAAACGTGCACAAAATCTATGGGTTCTGCATAAAATCTGTTTTACGAAATGAATGACTTATCTTGATTTCATTCAAACATTCCACACATTAGCCTTAGTTAGGCCTACTGTGTTTAGAATGAGTGCACCTGTTCATGATGGCCTAGCCCACGCGCTGTGCATACGTTCATGCTTTTGCACCATGTGACAAAAACATTGAAAATCAATATTTTTTCGATCTGGAATTTTTGCAGTCATTTCAGGTACATTTAATTCAAGGAACAGGTTGGTAGAGTATTACAGCCAAGCAAGTATTACTAAGCAAGCTCTGGTCGTGTCAAGATGCTGTGTGCATGCATGGAAATAATACTGAACGTGAACATCTGAGCGCGAGTTAAAGATGACAATATATAACAATTTTTTCGTGCATGTATGATCTCACAAAATTACAAAAACTGTGTAAAAGTAATAGGGCAAAATAATAAGTCCTCAAGGTTTTACAATCTCTCAAAGTGTGAAAAACTGTTATTAATGAATTACTCTTTGAATTAAACAACAAATATACAAATTAGTGTGGATAAGCATTTTTCCAATTGTACTTTGCATGACTTCGCAAAAAAATCCCCAAGTCCATAAAACAAAAATGTTTAAAAAATAATGCACGATGAAATAGGTCATATTTTAAATTGAATTTTACTCGGATGTCCGTTTTGCACAAAAGAGAGGTTTTTTCAATTCATGAGATCAATGATATGTTGTGTGTCAATAGTCACTATGCACAGTCACTTGTACATGTCCCAAGCTCAATCCAGTCCCTAACCCAATGCCTTGATGGCAAGTTGTCCCAAGCCAGTGGAACCCATTATGGTGATGATGAAACAAGCAAAAAACATATTCCATTGGCCAGTGCATGACATTTGTCATGTTGAAAGACCAACTCCAACGATGTTGATTTTTCTCATATTGGATCCTATTCTGAAGAACCAAGTCTAATAAAACTGGCACTTATCAATATCTCCCTTGCAATACATGTTTTTGTGTTATAATAAAACAGAGGTTTTGTACTTATTTCATAGCATGTACTAGGCTAATTATACACATGTCCATGTACTGTACAACTGTACAATCACAGTAAACATCGTACCAAAGAAAGTATTGAAATAATGAAGTCAATGTGAATCGCTTTACTGAAATGTCCCTGCTGTTTTTCTTGTGTATGAGCTGATTTTGACACTAATATCAGGAGCCCCAATTTACTTATGTCTTACGGTTAGTTTTATTACCCCTTGTGGGCCAACTGTGCCTTTCCCGCAACCAGTGGTAAGCAGGGCTCAAGGAGGACTAGAACAAGGGCGGATCCAGCCTCATTAACATACAGAAACACACAGGGGTGAGGGTTCCATGGCCCCCTTTTGTTCCGGCCTGTCCTTCGTATTCCTGTATTTTAATGGGGCTGGATCCGCCTGTCGAGACGGAAGGCCCACTTGGCTGTTTCCTTGACAGAGAATGGACCTATGTACTGATCTTTATGATAATGTTTACACTCTGTTTCCATGTGTGCTTTCCTATGGTACTCAGTGGACTGTGCCCCCCCACCCTCCATGCGTGGAGGGAAAGGTGGGGTGCGAGAAGGGAAAAGGGGGTGCGGAAACAAATTTGCGTGGGGAGTATTCAGTATTGTTGAGTCAAAATCGAGGTTCAAGAACGAAAAAGAGGGGTAAAAGAAGGGAAAAGTGGGATGCGGGAGTAAATTTGTAGTGTGCAAAGTATTCAGTTTTGTCGAGTCAAAAGCGGGGTGTGAGAACGGAAAAGAGGGGTGCGAGAAGGGAAAAGAGGGGTGTGAGAAGGGAAAAGAGGGGTGTGAGAAGGGAAAAGAGGGGTGTGGGTGCAAATTTGCATAGTGTTGAGCCTTCAGTTTTGTCAAGTTAAAAGTGAGGTGCCTAAAGGGAAAAGAGGGGTGCGAGAAGGGAAAAGTGGGGTGTGAGAAGGGAAAAGAGGGGTGCGGACGAGAATTTGCAATGTGTTGAGCTTTCAGTCTTGCTGAGTCAAAAGCGGGGTGCGTGAATGAAAAAGAGGGCTGCGAGAAGGGAAAAGAGGGGTGAGGGCACGAATTTACGTGTGGGGAGTATTCAGTATTGATGAGTCAAAAGCGGGGTTCAAGAACGGAAAAGAGGGGTGCGAGAAGGGAAAAGAAGGGTGCGGGCGTGAATTTGCAATGTGTTGAGTCTTGTCAGGTCAAAAGTGGGGTGCGAGAGGGGAAGAGAAGGGGCGCGGGTGTCAATTTGAAGCATGTTGTGTCTTCACGTTTGTTGAGAAAAAGAACAAAGGGACTGCATGCGGTATTGTCTTTGAAGCTGGTGGTTGTTGGTCTGTCAGTCAGTCAAATTTTTTTTTGTTTTTGCTTTGTTGGATCGTCACCTTCGTTGTTGCTACTTAATGTTGCCCAAATACACACTCAAAACATCAATCCCGAGGGTTTTCAGTGGATAGAGCTTTTCTGTTGTAGTTTTCCTTTTCTTCTCTGGCAATGCACGTCACTCCTTGCAAATGTTTTGATTTGCAGCTGTAAAATTCACCGTACTTGCTAGAGCTTGTTGCAAAATAAATAAGCAGAGTACATGTATTTTGATAACGGTGACTTTAAGCAGTGGTCTTGAGATTTTGTTTTATTGGATTGACATGTTACAGGTTCACATTTATGAGACGGGAAACAGTGCTTTTCAAGCATCATCGTCAACGTCAAATGGATTTCGTAATGAATTAAAATTCATAGCCATATTGTTGCTCGATCAAACTTCATTTTTACTATATTTCAGAATCCCCTTTTTATGACATATGTATGTTTATAACCGTTTTCTTTCTTTCTGTGTCACCGGGGGGGGGCAGGAAGATTCTTCAATGATTGGAGCAGTTGTGGCGGAGCATCCTTCAGTTTTTGCATGCCAAGTTGGTAGTTATTGACACCTATATCATGGCCATCTCTGGCACAGTGGTTAAAGTAGTCATTGGATACAACAATCCACCCCCTCCGATATCCTTCTGCAAGATTGTGTGCAACGTGTCCTGGATCCTTATTGTACTCAGCTTGAGATGACACAACTATCCACCTTAAAGGAAATTGTTCATCTGGCAACGTGCTACCTCTCCATACCCTTCCACCAAGGCGTCTTATCTAAGAAGATACTGTATCCTGGGAAGCACTCAGCTTGCCAGCAAGGACGAACATTTGGTTAGCTAGAATGCTCTTCGTCTGCAGTGCGTCTTCATTTCCAGTGCCATCTTTAGATGCTTGATCTTCTGCCATACTCAAATGTCTGTTTTCTCCATCGCTGTGACTCTCTTCATCAACATCATATATTGTCAGATGGTCTTTAACAAACTCATCAAAAGCCACAACAATTTCAGATGGACAAAAACATCTCCACTGCCATTCGAACAGAGCTTGCAAAACTGTGGGTCTGTTTTTACCACTACCTCTCAAAGTGTGTTGATAAAAATATGTCATGTTTAAGTAATGCTGGTGCTCACCGGCTTCTTCGCTAGCCTCAGCATGGAATGAAAAGGGAAATTCTCCAACAGTATTGGCACAACGTCAATGAGTTTCATCATGTATGGAGTACATCAAACTCCCCAAGCTGTCCTCCTTGCTCACCCAGATTCACCTCCAGATGGGGCCGTGTGTCTTTAAGAAAGAAAAGATTGGTCATCCATACCTCTTTTGGGCTATGAAGTTTCACGCCATTAAGAACCTGCGAGTTGTTGATGCAAGTGAAGCCTATCAGACGGGTTTGCTCCCTTCCTAACTTGCTAGGTCTGCACCCTGAAGCCTTTGAGTACTTTCCTTTACGCTCATTGCCAGTGCCAAACAAAAGTCTTCCTTCCCCCCATTGTGCACTCTTGCTACTATGTTAGCGATTTCCTTCTCTTGTGACTCATTTCTTAGAGTTCTGAAAGCCTTTGTCTGCCTATGTTCTTGAGATTGGGCCTCGCGGGATATCTGAATGAGCTTGAGTGTCACGGAGCCCTGGATGCCTCCTGGTGCAATTCTGCCCATTTTGCTCAGGCTGACCAGCTTTTTCGACGTTTATTTCTACCTCATTGTCTTGAAGTTCATTATTATGACCTACGTCCACCTCATCATCTTCATCACTCACTTGAACTCTGACCGCACGTTCACCATCAACCACATCATCAATGGGAGGGAATCCTCCTATCAGAGACTGAACACATTGCCCTCTTACTCATGCAATTTTGTCTAAAAATTTGTGACTTTCCCTCTTCGTTTACAACACCCTTGCAATCTTGAAGTGGAGCTCCACCAAATAGAGGGGCAAGAAATGCCTCAATGGACAAAGCTTTCCTGTAATTGCCAGATGTATTAATATGGTTCTGAACATTCAGTTTTTGTTTAGCCAGAAAGTTTTTGAACAGACCCCAACCCTTGTGTTTTCTTCGGTTATCATGTCCCAGAAAACGATGAGGTTTCTCGGAGTCAATAAAAACTGTATCATTGACTCTGTAAGTCCGGACATTCTCTTGCCAGAAAGGAAACGACAGCATGTTGGGACATTGTTTTCTTGTGTCGTGTACATGACATTTCATCATTAAATGATCAAATGCATTATTCTCACCGCTGTTGTTGTGCGCATGTGGTAAAAAGTACTATGCATATTAATGAGCTGAAAGGGTCACCTTAATTAAATCCTTTTTGAGAGGCACTGTATAATGAATATTTATAGAATAGGCTTATTAACAAACACAAAATTGGCCTTTAAATTGTCAGTGCGTTTGGCCATTTTGGTCGCCGGATACGCGTGAGAAGAGTGTCTAAAAGTTAACGTCTGTTGGTGATTGATCAACGATTACGGGATTTTTGACAGTTGTTAAAGCCTCAAAAGCATTGCTCCTAGAGTTTTGCCAGTCTAGGCTCCACATCCAGCATGAAGAACGGACCTTTTATAATGTATTTGCGCTCTGTGAACTGTGCAAACCTAACGGTATGCATTTGCAAGGTATTACACGACACGCCAATTTTTGCATTGATACACAACATCTTGTAGCAATATCTACGAGAGCTATACGTGCGTGATGGTTTCATGGGTGTCCTCACCGTGAAGGAGTTGCTCCGAAGTACATGCCGTCAGTTACGTATCTTCAAATAGCATTGCTTTTAACAAGTTTTACAAAGACATACATATACACTACAAATAGGCCTGTGTGTTTACACCATTGCAAAGTACATGTACGTTCATTTATAAATATGTCAGCTTTTGGTTTATGTTATTATTATTTGCGAACCGTGCTTACAACATAGCTAAGGCTATGCATGCCTCTACAAATCAAAAGTTACTGCATGATTGGAATATCTCTTAATGGAATATCTCTTAATATCTTCTCATCAACAGGTGCTGAACTTTGTGGATTACTGCAGTCATGTCTTTCTGCATTTTTGAGCCAACTGCTTTGGTTGCATTTATTGCACTTGACCCTCCCATTCATGAGGACATTCAGAAAGCAGTGCTTGGCAGGTTGGATATGCAGAAGGCTGATTTGCTTCTTACATACTGGGCAAAGAACTGTTTAAGATGACGATTTGGAAAACAGCTCTTCTAGGCATTCCAAGCAAACAATGTGCTCACACTGTGTTTCAGTAGGTCTGTTGAAGATTTTGCAGCAGTACTTGCAAATGAAAGAACTATCATCTGACTGAAAATCCTGCCTCATTGTCGGAGTCTTTGTTTGCCTAAGCCACTCAAAGTTCCTCTGCACAGTTGCCTTGGCTTTCTCCTCTTCCCTGTCAAGAGTCATAAGACGAGCATGATTCCCTTTTGAAGGACGACCACCTCTTTTGGAAATGTTCACCTTGTCACAAATGAAGCAGGGGCCTGTTGGAGGGTGGGGGGGGCAATCATTTGGCACAGGATGTATCTTTGCAAGATAAAAATTTGAACTGCAAAGATTGCACATGAAGGGAGGGTGGCAATGTGGCTCATCAGTTTCTACATTGATTTTATACTTTGCTTGTATCTTCTCTTGATTTTCTGAGCAAGGCTTAGGTTGCCTGTTATGGATTTTCCATGGATTTCCAAAAGTCTATCAATTAAAAGTAATAAATGTACATGCTTGTATCCTTGAAACTTTCGTCAAGAGTAGCTTTGTTATTTCCTTTTTGATTGGTATGTAGCACCACAACCATTTTTTTTATTTAAGGTATTAAAAGTGACAAATTAAAACAAACAGTTTCAGTGTAAGAAAACGATTTCAAATTTTCTTTCAAAGCCTTTCCAGTAAAAGTGATCCACATGTTATGTAGTTTTTGAAAGTACATGTACATGTATTCTGAATAGAGGACTATTTCATTTATCAACCTCTTAGGATGTTATTTAAAATACCAGTCATTTAAAGGTTTGACAATACCCCACCCAACCTGTTTATATATCAGAAAGTGGAGGTTATTTTGCACTGCTGGGAGGTCATAATTTACCAAAGAATATCGAGTTAAAGTGCTTGTTGCCCCACATTTTTTTCTAGTCAGGCGGGTATGCAGTAGTCAGTCAGACAGATCGCCTGCATGTGATGTACATGTAGTCTGACACCGGTACCGCGCTTACGCGGGCTACCGAAATGGTGGTTCAGGCTGAAAACATCACCCATGTAAAGTCCACATTTCTCGAAAACCTTGGGGTTTGCACAGAAGAGAAAATACAGTTTGTAAGATGGAGAGTTATTTTGTGGCATTATGTGTTGTTTTAGGCTAGGAAAACTCTAGGTCATATAGAATTTTCATCTGTAAATCTTACCTCGCCAGAAACACAAAATCGGAGCAGCTCCGTTTAGCTTTAAATTTCGTGCTTAAGAAATCCATTTCAGTTCGCTTCTCCTGTTGCACTTGTCAGTAAAAAAGTGTAAACGTGTGGGAGTGATCAAAAAATTTCATCAAAATCGTGAATATTCAGAATTATTATGACTTTTAGGCAGTGTTTACAAAATGGGTCAAGATTCGTGAATTATGCAACTAGCCTGTACTCATCAAAAAACTGACGCATGAGCACAACTGGTGTTCCCCGTTCAACACAGACGGATACAGCGGTGTTCTCAGTATTCCATATAAGTGTTCAATTGGTTTGTCACAGACAATTTCATTAATGAGATGCAACAATATGTTCTTTGAATTAATTAATGATAAGATATGCCAACATCGGCTAAAACCAAAGCACATTAGAAGATTTGTACATGCACAGATTATGCTTACACAGTACATGTATAAGTAATGCATGTATTTGGATGTACTGCTTATTTACTGCACAGAATGCCATAAGCAATTCTGTGTCAACACGGGATCCTGTACTATTGTAGGCAGCTAATCAGCTGCTTTGAGGCAACATTGTGATGAATATTCATTGGGCTCTGCCAGTGCTGTAGGCAGAGTGTGGAAAACATACATCTTCATGAAGGTGTTTGCAATTGGTTTCTGGTACATATGTGTGTATTTCTCATGTGTGTAATAGTTGGTGTGCATTGTAACACTTTGCAAGCAATTCTGTGTATTAGCATGGCTCTGTGAAGCTGACTAGCTAAATGATCCAATTTTACTGCAAATTTGGACAAGAAAAACTGAGAAATCTCTCCTATGCCTGACTACAAAGAAGTAGTTCTTGAACTATTGGGTAGTGTTTTTTTACCAGCTTTCCTTATCTGCAGGTATATGTGGAATTGGAAGGGAGCATCTTGGTCAAAATATCTTTATAAAATTAGTAGAAAACGCATAATTCTAAAAAGGATCCACTGAATGATTAGCATAATGTGTCAGGCATTTACCTTAGAGAATTTACACCAATAAGGGAACTTCTGAGACAAAACTTTTAACAAATGGGACACCTTCTTAATGGGAGGCAGGGGTTGATGGATTTAGGGAATGTAGTTTAGGGTCAGTTTTGTCACAGCCTTTATAGGTTAAAGATTTAATAGACAGTGCAACTTCCAAACTTTTGTTTATTCAGTTTTGATAGCATTTTTCTTGGACTTTATGGTATGGCCTGCATAGGGATTATAATTTAAACAGGCCATTCACTGATTTTGACTTCACTTGATTTTCATCACCTTTGGGCTTTACTTTGAGGACCTTTCTGGAAGAAGATACGGCGTAGTAGGCCTAGTTAGGCCAGACCATTTCACTGGATCTTACCACTTTTGAGGAGGACTTTTCCTGCCCTTCTGCAGAGGATTCGGCTGGTCCATTTCTCTGGATTTTATCACCTTTGAGGATTAGGCCTACGTCTTTCTTTACATTATAGCATGTACAGTATTTCTGCCTTTCTAGAGAAGGATTTGGCCATTCGACCTACCTCAAAGGTGATAAAATCCAGAGAAAGAAAAAACCGAGTTGTAAGCTCTGCGAACAAGGGCTCGGTAGACAGATGACATGATTTTTGTGGTGATGGAAGGAGGACATGTTCGACAAGGCTTCCAAACACGATTGGACGCGACTGCAAGAAAGATCCTTTTGTTGACGACCAAGCATGCTTATCGCTGTTGCGAAACTCCCGGGGCTGTTTCTAAAGAGAGCTCCATTCCCTAATGTCAAGTGGGAGCTGAAGAGAGGCAGTATCGGAGTACTTAGAAATGGTCATAGTGTGTGTATTCACATGGTTTTAGTTGCATTACCTGCAGGATTCATGCCGTAAATATTTCCAGTTAAATTCTTTTTCTCTCGTGTAGAACCACTTCACATGTGTAGAGGCCTGGCTTAAAAACATTCAGTCGCAGATTGTTTAAAGTACTCAGTTTCTCGCGTAAACACTGTCATAATTATATTATAAACCATTGATTTTATATATTATATTCCATTCCAAACCGTCTTCAGTTTGCATGTTTGGATTGTACATTAAAATAAGAACATTGCACAAAAGAAAAACCCCTGAATTGTAACCTTTATTAATGTTTATACATGTAGTGGAAATGGGGGAGCGTCTTTTCCACAGAACAGCTGTTGGTATTCATGAGGTCCATAGAAATCATGCTTATTCATGATGCTTTTTGTCACAATGACAAAAGGGTGAATGGCCACCCCGCTCATTAAACACCGCACACTTCAGCGCACACTTCCGTCGCATCCATGGATTTTCCCTCACTTAGCAACGCCAGACTGATTGGAAAAAATGCAGACAATGCACGAAAGAACGGTCAGTCAATTTGGAAATGGCGCCTAATTTGTAGGTGTATCTTCATTTTAAGAGCAAATCTCGTCTTTTCGCGGACTGTGTTAGGCGTGACATGTAGGATCTGTTTTCAGTTGGGTTTTCTAATGACGTATAACTTCCTGTGCTCACATGGTTATTGTGAAAAGTAGCGGTCGGTATGCCGTGGTGGGTGTAGATGCAGTTTACGTGTCTTCCGCGATGCAGCATGCATGAGGTCCTGTGTCCAAAGAGATTTGGTGCATGAAGGCACGATTAGAAACGCACGTGAGCTTTACAGATTTGTGTTGTGTCTGGTTCGCAATTACTCTATATTTAGGGTTATCATGCATGCATGCTTCACGAACATCGACAGTACATATACATTACGTAGGGCCGTGTCCAAATCACACGGCTGTAAGCCATGGCCGCCAGCGTAGACAGGTGATTCGGACTAGGCCAGGATCTTGCGCATGTGGTCACTGTGATACATCAAACGCAGAGAGGGATTGAAAAAGTTCTCAAGATTTTGAAAAATAGAGACCTAACTTTATGTAAAATGTCGTAAGCACACCTTGGATCACATCTTGGACCAAAAAGGTCCCACATTCAGGTTTACAAAAATTAGGAGGAAAAATGATGTTTAGGTCTACTTGGTCCTTTGCAACAGCCGCAATATACAAATTTTTTTCCCAAAAAATTCCAGACCGGTCCCTCTAATTCCACAAAACTTGATGTAAGATGTAAGCACCCATTGGATCACATACTGGATCACAAAGGTCCACATTCAAGTTTGCAAAAATTAGGAGGAAAAATGATGTTTGGTCTACTTGATCCTTTCCAACAAAAGACGTTTCCATACAATGTACAACCCCATTGCACTTTTTTCTCGTGGTTTCTTTCAATATGCGTGCATTAATGTACATTGGTGTTTAATTAATAAACCAAACTGTCCATTCTTGAAAGCTTAACGTCAACAAACAGCATTGGCTGGAGAAAGTGTTTGAGAAAACTTTGGGGAAAACAACATGACGTAGAAAGCTTCCTGTTCCCTTCATTCCCTCACGATGCTACAGACCTAAGATAGCGGCCTTTCAATACAAATTTATTCAAACACATGAGAGGTAAAATGGATGCTCTCTCGAGTGCCAGTATGTGTGCACTGGCGCGGGGAAGGAAGAAAATGCACAAGCGTGAACAGCTGGGACTAAAGTACATGTACATGTACCGACAAACGCGTGCTTGAATCACATGTACTGTAGTTGTGCCTAAACAAACACAAGTACGGCACCTCAAAATCGATCTTGCAAAATGCACAAGAACGGGCACAAGTTTAGTTTTTGGACTCACAGAATTATTGGTCATTCGAGAATGGAGTTCAAGTTTTGGATCATTTTTAACAATGCTGCATAACAGGTTTTGCACCACACGGTTCTTCCATCCTTGTCTAATCACATAAATCCTATTTTCAGCACAATGCGTTGCATAATTCATCCAGCAGTTGGCTTTCAACTGGTTCTGGGTATGTTATTGATACATTTCCAGTACCAGTATACTATCCGTTACCGCATGTGATTAAAAAAATGAAGGGAAATGCGGTTGAACGGTTGTGCGTGCAAGCACAATGTCAGCGACCGTATCTCATCCAAGGTCATTCCTGTCATTTTCGTTCGGAACGTCGGGGGTAATCATGCCAATACTGAACAGCAACTGGCAAGCGCCAAGTGGACAAAACTGAGCAGGCCCGTTGCCTGACCAGAGACCGGGGGCGTTCGTCAAACCCAAAAGTGAAACTTTTGGCACTGTGAACACATATTTTTATACAAAGGCCTATCACAATGTGCTTTGGAGCATAACATCAAACAAGTTCCATGTTTGTTGCAAACCAAAGGATGCATGTAAGACTTGTGTAGGCCCCCTTACTTCAGTTTTCAATATTCCATCGTAAATTGGCCTGGTAATGAATTCGCTACTTCACCCTGCACCTTGAATTAGGCACTGGGTGACGGTGAGCGAATGATATGAACATTATTATTTAAAAAAAAATCTCAGAAAATCCCACAAAAAATTTCAGAAGTTCTAAAAAATTGATACATTCTAGCAAATCATTACTACCTCCACTCACCTAACTAAAAATGGTAAAACAAATATTTTTGGGGCACATTGCATTTTGCCCTTCACAAAAAAATCTGAAAATTGGACCAAATTAACATGTCACATGGAACTTTGTAGCGGGTATAAGAAATCGACATTTATACATTGTGTAAATATTTGAAGTTTGATGACATTAAAATGATCAAAATGAGTGTTTTCATAACGCGTAAAATTTCTAAAGTCCTAAAAAATACCAATTTTAGTGGGCTGGATTAGAGTCCTGAGTCCTAGATGGGTGGGCCATGCAGCTGTCCTTTTCAAGACCAGTAAAATGATAAACAACATGGATTACACAACTGGAAAAGACAGAAACGAACAGACGAACCATACAATATGTAAGGTGCGAACAGTACTTACAGGGCATTTACAAGTCGATTCAGTCTTTCTGGATTGGTTTCATTATTTCCAACACGTAAGTAGAACCAACAAAATCATGATTGCCTTGTCTCCATGCCCGGAACGGCCTGGGTAAGGCTGAACTGAGGCACGGAACAGCGTTTAGTGCAAAGACTGTATAGTGCCGTGCTATACAATATTTGGTTTAGTGACTGATTTTGTTCTTTATATGTTGCCGTATAAAATGCCTGAAGTTCACTATAAACCACAGAGATATTTTTCATGTGAGAATCAATGTATAAACCGCAGCTTACATTCCGAAAATTATAGTATATTAAAATATATTTATTACCAAAAAACAAACACCAACGAGCAGAACTCAGAAGCGAGCGGGGAGGTTTGTTCGAACCCACGGACACCCCCCCAGCCTACGTACCTGCTGAGGTCTATATTTGAATATCATTTTCCTAGAACTTTCTGTAATATTCTTTGTTCACCTCCCCATTGACAAATTCCCACCTCGTGGTGGCGCTCTTCCTGGCTTGAGTTCACATGAGATCAAATGCCATGTTTGCACCTATTTCAGACACTTGTCAGCCAAGTGGAGTTACTAAATTGCTGAGATTGGATGAAAATGTCAAAAGTTGGTTATTTTGTGAGGATGATACACTTCTTAATGGTTGTATGACTTAAGGAATGTCAGCATGTTGACATTTTCTAGAATCAAAATGCTTCTTTTGCTGTTGACAATATTTCCAGCAGCAAAAAATATTCGCTCTGAGGGAACAGATGTTACAGGGATAGTGAGAAATTTCTGTGCTAACTTTGACATATGAGGGAAGAGAATACTGTTATCTCGCCACCAGATCATCGGGTCTACTTCATTGTCCAAAGAGGGTCCCCGCATGTATCCATCAAACTCTGCTTGAGCTACTGTAGCTGCGTCAAGCTTTGTATGTGCATTGTCTTCACTGGTTCAAAGCAAAAAGTCCAAGCCAGATGCTGATCAGGCTTTTTTCAACGGTGTTGCTTCTTCTGTGATAAAAATGATCTCTCTCATTTGGCCAGCCTCGGGCACTTGACCCGGATCCCCTTGCGGCCGTCCCTTCTCCCTCACATGGGGCCTTCTTGAAGACCAAGGTGACTTCTATTCTCCAAATAGAACTGTCTCCTCAGCGAGACCCGGCGAAAGAGCAGGCCTCAGTTCATGGTGACTCACTCCGCTTGGAGCACGGCTCAGTTTTCCCTTCTGCCAGTCTTCAGCCTCTCTCCTCAGAGGATGGTGACATCCTCTCTGTGGCTGGTCTGACTCAGCCGGAGGGCCGCCTCCCCCTTCTTGAGCGCAACATGATCCACGTTCTAGGGCTCCCGTCGTCAGATCCAATGCCGACTGAACAGGGACACACATCGTTCAAGTGCCACCCTTCATGCCTCAAGTCAACTGAGCCAGTCTTCCCGGAGATTCCTTTGGATTGTTCCTGTGTGGAGATGATGAATGCCCTTACAAAGGCTAAGTGCTGGTGTGCAACTCCTCCCAGGGCCGTGTCTTACTTTCATTTTCCCCAAGAGGATGTCTCTCACTTCCTGTCAACCCCAGATATTCCTGACGCTGCCAGAAACAAGATCTCGTCCGATTCCGGCAAACGCAACACCTTCCGGGATAAGGACAAGGCCAACTTGGACGCAGTTCTCTGTTGCCTAGATATGGCGTCCCGCTTCGGCCTCCTATGTTCAGTCTTCCTCCTCCTTCTATCAGAGTACATTACCTGAGCCTGTGATGAAGACTCCCCTGTCTTCCCAGACTTAGCAGCCCTGGCCCTGTGAAGGCTCGACGAGGGACTTAACTTGGTCTTTGAGCAGTTCACTCATATCGAGGGACTTAACTTGGTCTTTGAGCAGTTCACTCGTATCGAGGGGCTTAACTTGGTCTTTGAGCAGTTCACTCGAATCTCCCTTCTGGCCACTGCTAGCCGCAGAGCCATGTGGTGGACACCATGAATATACCCTTTAATTACGTCAAATACAAACTCATGGATCTTCTGCTTCTTGGGGACGATCTCTTCGCCGGGAAGTTCACCAAGGTCCTTGAATCGGAGGTGAAGTGTATAGAGACCGCCATGAATATCTTGCTTTGTGAACCCGCAGGTCCTTCATGCCAGCAGCCTCTGCCTCCACAGAGACGACTGGCGAATCCGCCCCTGTCTTCCGGCAGCTCTTTCATTTGTCTGCTTGGGGCAGCTACTTGGTCATCGGACCACCGGCGAGCCCGTTACTACGCAAACGAGCCATCATGCCAGTACACCCAAGCCAGCTATCCACCAGCTTCCTCTTGTCATTTTTCGTGACTTCCATGAAAGAACCAGGACAATGGTGACCGATAATCAACTTGAAACCACTCAACAAGTTCATCAAGCCAAGATGGTTTCGGATGGAGACCCTGAGCGTGGTCCTACGCTCCCTACCAGTCCCGTGCTGGGCTACCACCATAGATTTATGGGACGCATATCTCCATATCCTGATAAACTATCAGGACTGCAAGTTCCTCCGCTTCGAGTACTCTGGCCAAACCTACCAGTTTCCAACTCTTCCATTCGGCCTTTCAACCTTCCCAAGGGTCTTCACCAGGATCACAAAGACTCTCACCGCATATCTACGACAGTGCAACATCCTCATTTTTCAATATCTAGTGGACTGGCTGGTTGTTGGTCACTCCCCTGACAAGGCCAGGGCCTGCACTTCTCTCACCCTCGACGTCACAATGCGCGTGGGGTTCCTCATCAACCACGATAAGTTGGCTCTCAATCCACCACAAAGGCCAACCTATCTCGGGGCGGTCCTCGACCACTGCAAAGGCATTGCAGCTCCCACACCGGACCGCATCCTCAACCTGCATCAATGCATTCTTCAGTTTCTGCAGTCCAAGGCACCTTCGGCGTTGGCTTGTGTGAAACCCCAAAATGTGACACAACAAGGATGTTGGGCCACTCTTCTGCTTAAGACATTTCTTTTTAATTCTCTGAAGCAGAACACTTTAGCACAGCATTCCACAAAATAATACTTTGTTTCTCATCAACAAAAGATCAACATTGTTTAAAGTTTTGAGAGAAGGTGTTTGTTATTGAGTAGAAACATCTGTCCAGCCTTTGAGGTTTGCTGATCTGATTGCACAATATTTTCTTTCGGTATGTGGAGCCTGCCAATACTGAACTTGAAGAAAAAACATTAGTGCTTACAATGTCAGCACTCTTCGCACTAGAATTAGGGGATTTTGAGCCCTACCAATCACATTATTTTCATTCCAGGTTGTATCCTTCCCTATCATAGCACATAATCGCCTTCACAAATTTATTCTACCATTTCAGAGTTTTGTCATTGAGATCTAGGCAAAAACATTGTAGCCCCCAACTGGCTGCTCTTTTTAAAGATTTTTAATCTTCAATTTTAAGCACCTCAAGCAACAGATTATTCCTGCCTTTGCACATTTAAAAAAAAAATCCAATGATACTTGTGCTTCGCAGGTTTGGAATTTATGTTTAATTTGCTAAACTTTTAGCAACTTTTCAATTTGCCATGTAACCATTTGGCCAACACCAAAAAAACCCCCAAACAAACAAACAAACAAACAAACAAACAAACAAACAAACAAACAAACAAACAAACAAACAAACAAACAAACACCCCAAAACCCAAACAAACAAACAAACAAACAAAAATCACAAGCCGCCGCACGTCAGCTCTGTTTCCACCCAACAAGTGTGTTTTTAATGCATGTACAGTATGTAGCTCAACAAAAATGCATTTGTGGTTGTCCGAGTGTATGCCGGTGTGCTGTTATTGACGAGTTGCTGCAATTTATCACTGTGTAATTATAAGAAATATATTCATTTGGGCCGTTCAGCAGAATATTTTTCCTTCCAAAAAGGTGAATAAATTTTTGTGGAAGAAGTTGTTTATAATTGTTAAGGTGTGGAAAATGCTATTTTTCATAATTTAATGTCAAGAGAAGGAGGTGAAGGAACATTGTTTAATTTATCCAAGGCTGTACAACAAAGTCTGGCTAGGGGCCAGGCAGAGTCCAGGCAGAGGCTTGAAGGGGCTCAGGATTTCCCATGGTGATACTCTTTCTTGGCAACAGTGGCATAACTTGGGACTGCGCAAGTGTATCCTACCAATGGCTGCTTTACTTGCTAAGAATCATCTTAGTAATTGACTGAGGTTTATGATCAATGTATCAGCCCCCAAGTCTTCTTATGAAGAGCGAAGAGGGGGCATCTTCAAAGATAGCCTGCATGACCCAAATACTTAAAAAGATACATTGTGTCTAATGGAACAATAGAGCTGTCAATCACTCCTCAGAAGATTTATTTTCCTGCAGAGCTGGGGTGGATTTATTCTAGAAGTTTTTATTTTCCGGATTTGCCGAGCCACTTGTAAATAATCATTTTTAATAGTCCCAAGGTTTTTTTGAGTGTATTGGCATCTAAGTCAATTAAAAATTTTAAGACCTTCAACAGTTAGTTCTGTTTAAATGTCTTGGAAAATCTCTCTAATGGATTTAATTTGTTTTGTTGAAATGGTTAAACATTTTAATAAACTTCTGACCCTTCTTAAATGGTTTTTAAACTTTCCCAGTACCTCTGCATTTTTTCATTCGGAGCACCCAACCCGGCAATAATATTAATGCTTCCTTCCTATCCTCAGCATTTACTTTCTATCCACACCTTGACCACTTGTGGTTTTTGTTTTTTTCCCAGCACCACTGCATTTTCGTCAGAGCTCCCATCCCAACCCATCAAAATATATTCATTGTTTCCTCCTCAACATTTATTTTCTATCCACACCTTGACCACTTGTGCTTTTTATTTTTTCCCAGCACCACTGCATTTTCTTCGGAGCACCCATCCCAACCCATCAAAATAAATTCATTCTTTCCTCCTTGACATTTATTTTCTATCTACACGTAGACCACTTGTGGTTTTTATTTTTTCCCAGCACCGCTTCATTTTTTATTCAGAGCATCTATCCCAACCTATCAAAATGTATAAATTTTTTCCTCCTTGGCACTTTTTTCTGTCCAAACCAAGACGTTGTCTTTGTTTTTCCTGTACCTGTTCTCGTTCTTTTTTGCTTATTCCCAGCATCCAACCCGTCAAAATATATTATTTCTTTCCTCCTCAACATTTTTGTATCCATATCTTGACCATGAGGGTTTTTATTAAGATTGTACAAAATGTTGGAAGTCGGTAAATCAAAGGGACAGAATGAGCATTTATAAGAGGGACAAAAAAAAATCTTATCGGACCAAACACTGTTGACACTTATTCAGCCAAGGCTCAAGAACAGCTTGTATGCATGTTCTTCGCATCTTTGTAGTGACCCAGCCGTTCTCCCATGTGCAGGAACGGCCAATTAACATAACAGTACTCTCTGAATCACTCGTGCAAGTGGACAGGCTGGAATGCATTCTGAGGTGCTCTTTGGAACAGGGGTTGAACGGGAGGGCGTGCAGAATGGAAGGGAATGCATGCAAACGGTCTCTGTACTGATCCCGTCCCTAAATTAAGCGGTCATTTAGTTATTCCCCTCAGCTATTCCGGATAAATTTTTCGAAAGAAATCCCTCCAAAACAGGACAAGGCCCAGTATACGACGAAGATGCATTAACCAGAACTTAGAAGCCATGCCAACACGCCCACGCCGACTTCCAAGTTCCAATATGCTTGCTTGTTTGCACAATCAGCATTGCAGCATGAAGCTGTAACGCCAGTTACACAATTTAAAGGTTCTAATCACGGCAATTTTGAGGCAATTTCTTCAGTTTTGATTGTACAATCTGTGATTTATTTCTGTAATGATTAGAATTACGATACAACATCATCAGCCATCTTTAATCATAGCCCATCATGCTCTAATTTCCCACGATCCCCCCAACTGATTGATCTTATTACCATACAGTTCGTGACATGCAGGCAATACATGTAACGTCCCGTTACTCTGTTCCCCACTAGAATCGGCCTGGGCAAGGAATGAAAAAAAAAAAAAAAAGCAAGTGTAGACGCATAGCCAACTCTTCATACAATCAGATCTGGTCTAAAGGGTGATAAATGTAGCATGTTTGTCGTCTTCATACGTCTCACCAAAGAGAGAACCTCCAAATGTCCTCAGCTCACAACAGTTCCGCGTCTATTTAAATATGGAGATGATGTTCACTCAAAAAGGTGTTCTGTTCACTATCCGGCACATATAATTTGGATCCAAAATGTAAAAGCTACAGAATTATAGGTGTCACTTTGTTTCGCTTGTTATCACAGTTTTAAACAATTTTTTCTAATAGTTTTCTTATTCCTGATTATTCTAGTGATTTAGTGGAGGTTTTTTTTTCTTTTGTTTGTTAATTTTTATATTTTTTTGAAAACCGAACAAGACAGGCCTTTTCACAAACAAATGCTGTCTTCTCCCGATCATCAGGGTTGAGGACCATCTGGTGGTATCCGCTCTTCAGATCAAGGGAACTAAAGACAGTGGCACCATGCAGGGACTCTAAGATGGAGTCTATGGTTGGCATTGGGTACGCATCAATTTTCGTGACACGATTGAGGCCCCTATAGTCAACGCATAGCCAGTAATCACTAGGCTGAGATTTAGGGACCATCACGACCGGTGAGGCCCATGGCAGGAAAGAAGGCTCAATGCGACCATCAGACAGCATATCCTGCAGTTGGCGCCTAAGTGACAGTTGTCGGTCCGCAGACAAATGGTATACTGGACCTTGAATAGGCTTTGCAATCCCTGTATCGATGTTGTGGTAGATATGGGCGGATCTGCCCAGTGTCTCTGAGAAGACCTCAGGATACTCCTCACAGAGCTGGCTCATTTCGGGAAAAATATCAGCATTGGACAATTGCTCTGCAACTGGCTCTGTAGTGTCAGCAATACATATCTCTGGTGTCACCTCACTAGGCAAGGGGGTTGGGGGCACCGCAACATCAGCAGTCGGGTTCCCCTCTGTGTCCTGGATCAGAAGGAGCCACTTGAGACGGGGCTCGTCTGGGCCAGACTCAATCCAGTATGAGTTGTCCTTGAAGTGGATCAGCAACTTTGCCTGTCGAGCAAAATCTCTTCCCAGCAACACTGGCACAGGCATCGTCTGGACCTGATGAAGATTCACCGAAACATCAACTCCGGTGACCTCGATTCTGTCAACAGCAACACCAGAAGTGTAGAACTTGGTGCCATCTACAGTGGTTAACGGTCCTAGGGAGGACCCCAGGGTTACAGCTAACCGTACATCGGTACACAGTTCTTCTTCGATGAGTGAAATGGCAGAACCAGTGTTCAGTAATGCTTTCACGTCGCGACCATTCGCTCTCGCAATGATGTACAGGCCACCACTGTTCTTGCCTGTCTCAGGTTTCGACATCCTGATGACATTCACCTGGGACCCCTCAATGGACTTTACAGTCTTGTCTGTGGACTTGGTCTGCTTCACATCAGATACTTGTTTCATGGTTGGCGTTGCCCTTGTTGGGGGGTGGGAGGGGGCAATCTGCTACTTTGTGTCCAAGTTGGTGATATGTTCCAACACTACAATTGTTGTTTATTTCGGATTCAACCGTCACAGTTTCACAACACCAGTTTTCCAAATTCCAAAATGTCTGACTAGTGGGTATGAGTCATACACGAGTTGACCTTTCAACCTAGATAATGATATGCACGTAGACTGATTGCCTGTCATATGTGAACACGAAATCCCTCCCCTTTTAGAAAAGACCTTCTCATCGGTCGATTATAATCGAACAGATGGTGAATTAACGGTAACAAGTTTATCTACATGTAAACACTCTAAAACTACATATATTTCTTGCAATAACACAAATTTGGGTGAACCTTCTTTTGCTCCACTTACTTTTGAGCAGTGTTAAGCTAATGTTTGACTGAGTATATGTAATACATGAGCGTCAGGCACAGTATCTGCCTCTAATGAGATTTGAGATTAAACACCGGCAAATCCACAAAAATTATCTGTCAGGTTTATGGCCAAAATTTAACATGCAGCTTATCAAGCCTGGGATAGAACATATTAAGCACAGCAACTAGCAACAGTAAATATTTTGCAAACACTGAAATAATGTTCCAAGCATAACTTTAGATATGACACATGCACAGGACAGGCTTTCGAGTGTCAATGCACTCAAGCAGTTCA
This sequence comes from Acanthaster planci, assembly GCF_001949145.1. The sequence goes on from NW_019091648.1 coordinate 385,783, forward strand.
GGTCAAAGTTCAGTGTCCATTCAGTCCAACACATAGTCTTTGTATTTAAGAGGCATGCCATATTGTCTCTTGGGTCTGCTGATGCGTGGATTGGACTGTTCACTCACAACTGGTGGACTTGTAATGGGTGGGGTATCTATCACCCCCTTTTGAGGGGGTGGAGCATGATCCTAGAGTGTGTCACTACTGTCCACAGTTGGAGGTTGCTTGGTAGTCTCCATTCCAGGCGGTTTGATGTCGTTCACGTTCTGTATGAATTTTCGCACATGACTTGTATTGCGCGAATACTGGGCACCTTCAGGTGACGCGACTATGACGCTGTTGCCAGATCTGCTCACAAAAGTGAATGGTTCGGGGTTGAATGGGGTGGAAAATTTGTTTGTCTTCTCCTGCCTCACAAGGTCTTCATCTCCGACTCATATTTTAGTATTTTGCTTTTTGACGAGCATCCACGTACAGCTTGGCTTTTCCTTTGTTCTCCGCATCCCTATCACGGATTTCCAGGTCAGTGCGGTCCCATTCCTGGAACACCGGTAACTTTACGCGGATTTTTCGATTGAACAACAACTCGGCAGGAGTCTTTCTCGTGGCGGGATGTTCAGTCGCGCAGTATTTTGCCACATATTTTCGAAGTTCTTTCTGCCAATTCTGGCCTGCAGCTTGTGCGATACGAATTCCATCGAGTCGTTTTGGCGTTCCACCTCACCGTTTGCTTGTGCCCACTTGGCTGTGACTTTCACTGTTTGCCCCACAAAAGCCGCGAAACTCTTGCGAGCAGAACTGGGGACCGTTGTCAGTTTTTAGTGTCAGTGGGAGGCCATGACGACTAAAAGCCTCCTCGAGGGCATCAATGACTTTGTCCGAGGTGGTGGAACCCAGTATCGGCTGTAGTAGTCGACCAATACTAGTACTGAGTGTCCAGATGGCAGCGGTCCCAGGAGATCGGTTGCAACTCAAGTACTGACGGTTCTTGTGTTGGCCCAGCATCTCTGCCTTGCACAAAGTCTGTCATAATGACGGCCTCAGTGTTCAGATTGACCTTCAGAGACTACAGGCCTTGAATCAGGTAGTCCCCTTTGCCCTTGAGAGAAATCAGATGCCTGCAAACATCAGGATGGCTGTCAATCAGCATTGAGAGCAATGCAGACAAGCCAGCCAGATCGACGGATGAGGTGCTGATCCCTTGGTCCTTGGATGACAGTTCCCCAGAAACTGGCGATGAGGTGGCATGGGTATTGGTGGCTGCAGGCGATAGAGGGGCAACCGTCAGTGAGAGGACTGCCAGTGGTGGAAGGGATGCAGGAGATGGAGTGGATGGAGGCAATGAAGGGACAGCTGTCTTTGAGAGGACTGTTGGTGGTGGAGTGGATGCAGGTAATGGATGGGCTGTAGGCAACAGAGGGGCTGCCCGTGGTGGAGGGGCTGCAAGCGATGCAAGGACTGCAGGCAGTGGAAGGGCAGCAGGTGACGGAAGGGCTACGGGTGATGGTGGCGATGAAGGGGCTGACTGCTGAAACAGGAGCAGTCTTACGCACCAGCAAGATGAGGGGTTTATCGTCTTCATCTTCTGATGACTCAATTCTTGGTCTCTTCGGTGCTGAAATGAAATAAAATCTTTTACTCATAATAGCTGTTAACTGGAAAGCATTTCAAATGTAATTAACATCAAAGATGTTAATTACACTTTGGACATTTTATAACCGATGGATAAATATGGTATATATATGTACTTAAGTTATGAAGTCCGCATTTACGTGCTCGTCATCATATCAGCGTTTGACTTAAGAAATTATTCAACGAATTAGTGATCATTTGCCAAGATGTTGCAATCTGTGCAACCCCCAGGTCGTCCTCGGCCGCAAGCGGTCTAGTCTGAGGCAGCCAAGGGAGCAGGCCTGTTTCAGGGCAGTCTACCGCCAGGTGCAGCAGGAGAGCAGCACAGGCGCACACTGGGGTAGAGGACAGGGTGGGACACAGGGAGCACCACAGACACAAATGGACACGTCTGCCTAAGATGACTCTGGTTTAATAACTGTTCACACCTCTCGAGGCGCTACTTATTACGCGACCTCCACAGGCCCTGGCAATCTCCTAGTCAGATCTTGGTCCTATACAGGTCTTGATCCCTATACAGGTGTAAGCTAAGGGCACAACCTGTTTCACATCCACCAAATCCCCTTGTAAGATTACCGCCCCGTGGATGGAGTTCCCCGAATAAACTCGTCCCCTAATTATTTATATTAAATCTAAAGATCCCCCAGTAAGTTGCTTACTTACGGGTAGGGCCTGGTAGTTCTCCCCGGAGGGAGCAGTAAAGAAACCATATGGCAACTCAACGGCACTGGAACTAAAACGGCATGTGGGACTAACTGCGAAGGAATTGACACACTTGGCGTGCGATCGCACTTATATAACTCGCGGGCCACCAGCCTGGCACCACCAGCCACAGTGCACAACAGGTCCCGTCGACGTCAGGGAATAAGCCCTGGGCCTAACTACGACGGCTAAGAATAAACACGCAAACTACTATTGCGCCACAATATCTTTTGTAAGCTGCTGATTACAAGAATTGATGAAAACCAAACCTTTGTGTTCTGCCATGACTTTTATTTGGAAATAAAAGAGTGGATGCAATGAAAGTGGTGTTTCCCTAATATACATGTATACTCACATTTGGGTTGAAGCACTCATGCTCTGTACGTCCCAGATTTGTACAGGTACAACTACACCTTCTTCCAGCGGATCTCGGCACTTGATTTGGCTCCTCTTCACCAGTTCGACGATACCAGCATATCTCGTTGGGCTAAGCCAACACACTTTGACAAAGTTGTTCATGTTCGATGGTGTCCGGTATTCTCGATAAGTTTTGCTGAATATTGAAGGAATGATGCTATCCCAGTTTGCACCTTATTTTTTAAGATCAATGGTAGCCGACACGAATAAAAGTAGAAAGCCGGGAAGGGGGCTTACCGACAAACATTGAACTTTAATGAGAGGGTTACCCTAGATGTTGCATCCAGTGTCACTGAGGCTTTTAATAAACCCTGGTAATGGTGTAAATGATGCCGACTGTGTGTCATTAAGTTCATACAGCTTTTTAAGTAGCATGATGCTGTCAGCTGAAACTCAATAACCTTTCTGACCCAGAAGGATTCATAGCCCTGTCAGGGGTAACAATTATTTTATGCGGATTATGATCAAAGAAGAGATCTATGCAAAACAATCACGCATCCGTGAAAGAACGTTACAATGCAATCCTTTAAAGTCAGAAAAATTGAAACAATAATCATCACCAGAACAATTATTTTCTAGCATTTTAATACTTAATGAGAAGACATAACATCTTAAAATTAGCTTTTCACCTTTTACTTCAGTCACCTTTTACTTCAGATTGAAGCGAAGCAATTTCGACGACATGAAAAATTTGTTACAAAATTTCACTTGAGTTGAAATGCGTTGAGGCCGGTTCTTACTTCCCACAAAACCGAAAGCGGGCATGAATTTGTGAATATTTTATGAATTTAAAATTTTATGAATTAATTAATTTTATTTTATGAATAACAATAGCGTGCTTAGCCTCCAGGAAGCTCATGTAAAAACACCATGAAACTACAATGAGCTTATCCCCGCCAAGCTGGCTCGTCTGCACTGTGAAAATGGTCATACTTTGCCATGTAAGAAAGTTTCCTGGTGAATTAAATGTAAAGTATATTTTCATGGTGTTGAGATTTATAGTGATTTATTGCCCAGAAATGCAGCGCTGGAGAGCTTTTGTCCTTGGTTGTAATCTTTCGTATTGAATGCCACAAATAGTGGTATAGTGTTTCCAAAAAAAGGACGGAGTACCTCCGCTATTGAAAACTGAAAAAATGTTCTTCCAGTCCCAGCAGCTCGATCTTTTGTTCAGAGTACGGTCTTTTGTTGCTCCTTTGTCCGATTTTGGCCTACCTGGCTATGTGTATAGACATAAGGTACCCGATACCAGGTCCTCTAGTGCAAAGTGGTTAGCTGCCTGCTGCTTTCAATGAGGTAATTTCCATTATGAGTAAATGCACAATGCTTGCAAAGGAAATGGCAATTTAATTTTGCAGATGAGAGGGCAGTGACATGGCTTCACAAGGCTATTAGTAGGGGAACCCCTTCAGAGACAACGCTGTTCAAGGAAAGTAATGGTCATTTATTTTTTTATATCCTGGTTAGATTTACACAAAAATTTGTCAAAAGGTTTCTTACCTGAAAAGGTGAGTGCAGCTGGAGTTTCTTCCAACCTAGATGGCCTAGCAGATTCCACTGATATATCTCTGAGTTGCTCTGGACTTGCTGTCATTTCGTGCTTAGAATCTTGTACCTGAAAAAAATTCAACCAATCCTGGTTTCTGACAAATTTGACTTCAGAAACATGGAGGATTTTTAACACAGATCCTTGTGATTTAATTGCAGGGAACTCATATATTTTGACCTTCAATATTTCTGCCATTTGGACTAGGGCTTAAAAAGTCCCACTTTTTGCCACTCAATATTTGTATACAATAATGCATCCACAAACTCAGCCATGTTGATAATGGTGATTCTGATGGTTTTTCTTAAGTGCAACATCACGCCAGAGGAGGCAAACCTAGTAAGTTGTAGATGTCAATCCCTAAATGCCACAGAAAACAATCTTGAAAACGACCCCAACCCAAACCACACAAAATCAAACAACAGAGCAGAACTTCAGCGAGATATTTCCAAGGGCCAAAGCTATAAAAGAATGCAAACTTCTACAATAATGACTGCAAGTATAACATGAAAATGTGAAACACATGTTCGAAAGAAATACCACACGCAAACAAGTTATCACCTCATAAGGTATTCTCTCGATGGATATCAAGAACAGAACTGTCAACATTTAAAAAAAAAATGGTTAGAACATTGCCAAATGTTCCACTGAAAGAGGAAATAACCAAATGATAGTGTCATTTTATACTTCAGATAAAGTTGAAACAGACTTTTGTCTGAGCATTGAGGAGATTCCCTTAATGGTTCAAGAGCAGGTCAAGCACACATAGCATTCAATTGCACTTCGTACACATATTAAAATCAGTACTATGGCTGATTTCTGTCTCCTAATGAATCATTCTGTTGTGTATCAGTAAAGAAAAGTATGGAAGTATGCACATTTACATGTAAGCATCTGGATAGAACTCCAGTTGGTAAAGGTGAAGTACTTTAGCGGGGATGGGATGCTAAAAAGTTCGCTTGGTAATTTTACAGGGTGTGGGTGTGTCCCAGTCTTCTGTCAATTCACACACGCTAATAAACGTTAATTTGCACAATCTGCTCCCAAGTGGTTGAAAGCACACTTGCCGGGACCTTCATTTTTAGGAAAATATGTTAGTCTATGGACGCGTTAGGAGGACCAAATAACAGACAAGGGAAGCCAGGGTTAAACAATTAAACACTGATTTCAAGAAATACTTCGGGCTATAACAGATTATTACCACGATAACAAGAAATTCTTCACACAAGGATAAGAGATGGATGGAATAATGAATTATGTGCGCAGCTCAATTGAAAACCTGGAGGTACTCTAAATACAGGGCACCACTTCTTCAAGCGGTGGATCAAAGGCACCTCAATACAACACCTCCAGGAGGGGTCTCTTTTCTCTGAACAATTAAGTGTCAAGTGTTCTTGAATTATTCCAAATTAACTCTTTAAAGTAAAAGGTTGTTTAAATACAGAAAATGCCTGACTGGAATATGACCAGACAGTGCCCTCAGTTGATGTGCCAACTGGATATAAAACTTTTGGGCTGGTAATTTACACTAGTGACTGAACTCAGCAGGCAGCAACTTAGTTATTTAATCATTGTGGCCTAGTGGTTAGGGTTTGTAGCAGCATGTTTTGATCCTGGGCAAGTCACTTTACTCTTATGTGCCCCTCTCCACCCAGGAGTAAATGGGTACCTGTGAGGGCAGACACGGTTACATGCATGTTTAGCCGTTTGTGCCGAAATGGCAGCACTTGCTAATATACTCCCAGAAAGCTGAGATGCATGGTCTCAGGAATGTTCAGAATTACGATGTGTGAGCCCAATGTGCAGGGACAATAATGGCACTTTGAAAAGTTGTGGAAAGCACATTACAAATGTTGTGATGCTAATTATTATTATTATTACTAAATTTTGTGCTGCCTATTTGGGCTACAAGAGCACCAAAACAGGCTTTGCTTATATCCTAAAAATGCCTACGCACGTGCCAAAGAATAAGATAAAGTGCACCTAATTAGGATTTAATTATACGTGCCCACACCAGCTATCTACATTTATTGCAGAATGCATTGTGGCAAAGGCCCACTATTAGGAAATGATTTGCACAACTGTGTTATGTCAAAAGAAAGTATGCATGCACAGAGACTGTAGTTTCCTTTTCCTATTAAATCAATATACTACTGAGATTGGTTGAATTTGTGTGAATAGATATGTAGAGTATTGTGGCCTTAAGTGCTGCTCAATTTGTAGTCTGTGGGGCATGGTGCTTGTGCACTCATTGCTTTTCGGGCAGATCTGCAGGCATGTGTAGGTGGCAGGACTGGTTCATGGGTTGGGCGCAGGGTTGATTCGTCGCTAGATGGCTGGACGGGTCCATGGGCTGATGGAAGGACAGGTACGTGGTTGGGTTGTAGGACTGGTTCGTCAGCTGGTTGCGGGACTGGCCCGTTTCCAGGTGGTTAACAGGTCCATGGTCGGGTGGCGGGACGGGTCCGTGGTTGGGTGGCAGAATGGGTTCGTGGGTGGGTGGCGGGACGGGTTCGTTAGTTCTCGCAGGTCGTTCATCAGGCCCATTAGTGGATACATCAACTAGTCTTTGATGAGAGGGATGGCTGTCTCTTTGCATCAGTCTTCCTCTGATGAGTCGTGAAGTGCTGGTCATAACATTAGCAATCTTGACAAATCTTCAAGACGTCGTTCCTGCAGCACATGAATTGCTGACGTCGTGTTTTTTTGTTGCTCCAGGATTCGGTTCATCATTTAAACTATCACCTCATTTTCATTGATTTGCTCTGGCCTGGGGATCAATGCAAGATGTTGGCTATCTTTGTTGTCAGACTCATCAATGGTCTTCTTGCAATATGCGGAGAGGATGACTGAGGCTGGCGAACAAAATCTGTAAAACAGAGGGCAGGAAAGGACACCTTGAATGTTCGCACTGTTCACTTGCAAGGTTCTGCCACAAGTGACCAGTACAGCCACACAATGTCAGTACCCTCCCATCCACTGCTCAGCCAGGCATCTTCCATTTCTGTAAGAGGGGTGACTCAGTCAAATGCAAGAAAGGTAGAGACTCGTCCACTTAATAAAAAAAATGGGGGTGTTCTTAAATTGACAATCTCTACACACTCCCCTGCAAAATTAAATGTTGTCTCAACATTTACATCATTAGGGTCAGGGTCAATGGGGTCGTGACTTCCATCTCTCCTCACCACACAACCTTGAACGTCAGTTCAGATGCCAGAGGAACACAAACTTGATGAAAAGCAGAGCACTTCTGTCCCATGACCTCATGCACTACCCCTGAAGCTGGAGAAGGTGTTCTCCTCATGTCCATGGGCGGTGAATCATAGGTCTCCTCTTTTCACTGCGCAGTGGTTGAGCTGTCACAAGTGCTGACTTCAGTCTTCTCGGTTTGGTACTAACTTGACGAGTTGGTGGGACAGCCTATCCTTGCTGCGGGTGTGGGTTCATCGAGGGTGTTGTAACTCAAAGGGCTTGTTGCGCATACATGTAAGGTTTGAACCATGGTAATCTTGGGCTCCTCCAGGGTGCAGGCAGCTGCTGGGCAGGCATTGTCCAAGGTGGTGGGAGTGGAGACCCTTGGATGGCCATTAAGTGAGGGTGTATGTGCTGCCATGATGGTTTCCCCCAAGTGGTTGTAGCTGAAGGTCATTGGGGGGTGCTGTTCTCTGCGTGGCCTCTCATCAGTTGGTTCTTGCTGGTCAGGAGGCTGTGGAGCATGGTCACCAACTGTCTGTTGTGTAGGATCGGCCTGCTGTTGATGGTCATCAGTCACTGCATCCTGGGTTGTCTCTGTGGAGGTAGGCAAGGTAGGACAGTCTTCTTGATGATCCATAGCTGTCAAAACCTCTCAGCCAACAGCTTCAAACTGATCCTCCACTGGGCTTTGAACAAGGTCTTCTACTTGTGTTGGTTCAAAGGGTACTGCTGCAGGATCCAGAGTCACCCAGTGCATGTAAGTACCGGAGGACTGCTGACTTCGGGTATGAGGCTGATACAGCACTGCTCCAAGTCCGTCGTTAGAGGCATCAGTATGTAAGAGGAATGGCTCCTGGTAGTTGGGAAATGCCATGACAGGTGGTGACACAAGGAAACCAAGAATCTTCTCCAGGATACTCTGATGATGGTCCTTCCAGTCCACTTTCTGTTCTTGCCTTTGGTCTATCCTTTGGCGTTTGTCCTCTGCCCAGCGCCAGGTGTCACCTTCAGTAGGTCGTAAAGAGGTCTTGCGATACGTGAAAAATCTTGGATGTAACTGCAATAGTACCCAATTCAGCCAAGCAATTTTCTCACGTCTCTAATGCTGTCTGGTCTTCTCTCACTGAGGGATTTGATGGCAGCAATGTCAGATGGGTCTAACCGATGGCCCTCTGCTGACATGATTTGGCCCAAGTAACGTACCTTTGATAGAAAGAGCTGGCACTTTTTAGGTCGTAACTTCACACCATGAGCCTGCAACCGCTTCAGAACCTGCCTCTGGTGATCAACGTGGTGTTCGAAGTTGTCACTAAAGACCACAACATCGTCGAGGTAAGTCATTGCAATTTCCCCATTGAGGCCATCTAGGCAGGTTTCCATAAACCCGTGGAAGACTGCTGGGGCATTTGTGAGTCCAAAAGGAATTTGGACCCACTCTTTAAGTCCCCAAGGTGTGATGAAGGCTGTAAGGGGGCAGCTTTCTTCAGTCATGAAACCCTGGTGGTAAGCTTTCCCCTGGTCAAGGGTAGAAAACCAGTGGTTGCCCCCAAGCCATCTAGCACATCCTTGATCAGCGGGATTGTCTGACGATCAGGTATGGTCTTTCGATTCAACTCCCGGTAATCAATGCAGAGTCAAAGGCTGACATCTTTCTTCCTTACGCAGACCACTGGAGATGAATATGGTGAGGTGGGTTTAGTAATCCAATCCCGGCTAATCAAGTCTGCCAGGTATATGCGGACCTCTTGATACAGCAAGCGTGGCATGGACATGTACGTCTTCCGCACAGGTTCCTCGTCACGCAGCTTGATTTTCATCTGGAGGTCATGTATGCAGCCTAAATCAGTTTCATCTTTAGCAAATGCTGCCGATTCTTCTCGGAGTAGATTTTCTGCAATAGCTCTCTGTGCTTGTGTCAAATGGCTCAGGTCCATCAGTGGTAGCCAATTGCTCTCCGATGATACACTGTTTATTACAGTGTGATGCTGGGCATCAGTTTTGGTAGGACATGGGGTCCATTTGTGGAACACTGAGGGTTCTATGGGATGTACTGAGTGGATCAATCGAAGGTGTCTCAGGAGACTCCGCTGACGCAATGTAATGTTTCAGCTTGTGGTGTTGGTCACTCTGATCGTTACAGGGCAATGGCTACCTGGAATCAGGTTTACGACAGCCTCGTCCACTTGGAGACCTTCAGGTAACTGGCTTTCAACTGCAGGTTCAAAGAGTACTTTCATCTTCTCTGTCAGTCCTGTGTGTGTCTGGCACCGGATACCAGTGTTACTGTGGCTCAGGATGGTTACATCGTTTCATCCGGACTTAATGATGCTGATCTCCTCTGGATCATTGGTCTGGATCAAGTTGACCAACTTTTCAGCTCGGGTTGGTTCAAGGCTTTTGATGGCCTCCCCCACTATGCTTCTTGCATCCCCAACCGGAAAGTTGGATGACCATTGCTATTACGATGCAACCTATGATAGGTTGCTGCAGCTGGTCATTGGTCACCAAGGCAGGAAAGGACAGCTGCAGCTGAGTCTTGGGTGTTTTCATCTGGATCTCCATCTCAACCCAACCTTCAAATGGAACTGTCGTACCGTTAGCAGCTCGGAGATCAAGATTCTGCTCATACTGGACAAGTTCTGAGACTGGATGAATAACAATCTCAGGCAGGTTGTGGCGAAGCCAGGTGATGCTAACCAAAGAAACTTGGGCTCCGGTGTCACACAACACAGTTGATGGAATGTCGTTGAGGTAGCAATCTATGGTGCAACAGTGACCCACAAGCTTGGTGATTTTGTGGTGATGTCGAGGCGAGATGTGACAGACGGTACACATTGAAGGGGATGTTTCTTCTTTGGACTGGGATGTTTTTCTGGATCTGGCTACACTCTGTCCCCTGGGCACAGCCTTCTGTCGTTTCCCTGATGTGTGGTTCTGGCTTGACGGCAGCCCCGTGCAAAGTGTTCTGCTGATCCGCATTGCAGTGGTCACAAGTTTCTCCTCTGCCGTTTTGCTGGCAGTCCTGGCATCCATGGCGCACACATGCTTTTGACTTAGCCACAGGTTGGGTTCTCCTGGGGTTGTCACTCAAGGATGCTTGGAGTGCCGCTACTTGATCTTTTAGGCAAGACAACTCAGCGATGCCTTTCTTCAGATGATTAATCTCTGCAAGCAGCAGGCCTTGTTTTGGGGCTGACTTCTTGTCTGGGCCCACTTCCTGGACCTCACTGAGGGTTGCCAACTTGGTTGCACACAGCTTCTTTTTCCTTTCTGCCTCGAGGCTTGAGCAAACATTTAGCTTCTCAAACAAGGCCTCGTCAGTTAGCTCGGGGTCATCCAGGTGTAGTCGGAGTTCCATCTTGATGGCATCACTGCGCAGCCCCGTGAGCACACTGTGACAAAACACCTGCTGTACTAACTGTGGCTCATAAGACAATGGGGAGTCGGCCTCCTGGCTGGCGAAAATAAATTTTTGATGCAGGTCAAGTGCACCACGCAGGAAAGCCTGTGGTGACTCCTTGGGTTCCTGTGTCTGTTGAGACAACTGTTTATACAGTTCAGTGGCCTCCTTCTCCTGGAAATGAGCACGAAGTATGCGACGCAAACTGGGCAACGATAACTTGCTTCTCCCTTCCAGATAACTGCACAGGGGGGAACTCGGGACAATAGCGCGAATCACTGCTCGGACAATATCCCGGTCCGAGTAACCCTTCTCCAATCCTGCCTCCAGCTGGTAGCTAGGCTGATGAAAGTGAGGCGATCTTTCTGGCCAGGATTGCCAATTTGTCCAGAGATCTTTTAACTCCCTCGCTAGCATCTGCACCATCTTTGCATAAGATTTCACCCCAGCTGTAGGAGTGGGTGAAGTGGCAGCCGTGGCTGTTGTGTCCGCCTTCGTTCGTGTGGGTTCCTCGGCCACTGGAGCAATGGGTGGGCGTCTCCTCAAGCATTGTGGATGATGCATCAACACCCTGCAAATATTTGGTGATGCCCTGTAGCAGTCCTAGCCCCTCAGTTGTACTGCTACTTGCTCAAGCTGAGCCGTGGTGAGACAAACAACTTGGTTGTTACCAACTCGTAAGCCTACAAAGAATCCTCCATCTTTGCTGTGACAGGTGGGTCCTGTTGCCTAGCCTTGACCACTCTCTTGGTCAGGTTACTTAAGGTACAACTTCCTCCACTCACCCGGTTCCTTGTGCGTCAGGTTCAGCCTCCTTCCACTGTTACAACCGAGTAGGACTCACCGGCTCATGCTGGAAACAACCGCTGGGTCCGCATCACTGGATGACCACAATGGCGCCTCTCTGCCCCAGGGTGATGAGCCAGAGTGACATGCTCATCCCTCTCGTGCCTCCAAAATGTAATATGCGGACAGGATGACTGAGGCTGGCAAACAAAATCTGTAAAATGGAAGGCAGGAAGGGACACCTTGAATGTTTGCACTGTTCACTTGCAAGGTTCTGCCACACGTGACCAGTACAGCCACACAAGGGCACTACCCTCCCGTCCACTGCTCAGCCAGGCATCTTCCATTTCTGTAAGAGGTATGACTCAGTCAAATGCAAGAAAGGTAGAGACTCGTCCACTTAATAAAAAAAAATGGGGGTGTCCTAAAATTGACACTCACTACATTCTGACGCTTCACTGTCAAAAACAAAAAGAAAGAAAATCAGAATGAGAAAAGCCAACAGTACAGATGTCGAAAGATAGCATTTTTCTCTAGCGATTATATTAATTGTTGTGGGTCAAAATCTCTGCGTTTTGTGTTTTCACGATGAGTCAGAGCTTTTGGTGAAATTCACAGAAACATTTGAGGGTTTTTACTGCATAATTCTTGTGTTTTGGTTACTTTTAGTTTTGTAGTTTTGAACTTGTAGAAACCTTCGGGCAGATTTTCTTACAAGCCAGTTTTCTTTAAAATCTGCACGTGGTTCTCCATGAAAACAGTGACGGTATATGCAATTTAGGTCTATCTTTTTATGCTTACATATCTTTTGGACAAGAAAATTGGCATACTTACAAATTGGTTGGATATCCATATCTAGACTCAACCTTGCAAAATTCTGGTGTTGAATCTTTGACTTTGCTTAAAATCTGGACGTTTCAAAACAGTTCTGCATCATTTGACTGGAAACTATAAGCAAATGTATCTATCAAACACAGGGAGGAAAACACCAGTCTATTTGTATGTAAATTGTGCTCATTCAACTAATAAACTTCTTTACATCGGTTCAGTAATTACAAATTGGAAGGAGGCATTCTGTTGTTATGGATCCACAGGCAAACATTGGACAGCATTTGGGGCTAATCAAAATAGTTATATTTGACCACTCATCCATGCTCACATGTACATCTAATCTGAAAGGTTGTATCTATAAAATTGAGTCCTGGCGGACACAGGACCCTTTTCTTCGTTTGATGACCTTTACGAATACAAATCTGATGACTCTTGGCTGTTTGACGGAGAGACTGACATTGAAAACGACCCCGTCAGTTATTCCCTGCAAAGGTACGTACATGTATCCCAACTAAATAAAGGGGTCATGCTAAATAGCATCAACTAACATCAACAAAGTGCCAACTAAATATCCAGGCATTTTTATACAAATATTTTAAATTTACAATATTAGTAAGGCTCCTGCATATCATACTTAACGTATCATATTATCGAAAATAATATTTGAAGGTGGAAATTTGAGCGACGAAATTTGGGCCTGCTTGTGCAGCCTGACTGGCCGCCGTCTTGTTTTTGCATGGACAGTAGCGTAAAGAAAGATGGCGGCCTCCATACATCGCAAACAAGTTTTGTTTTTCTGCGTGAATATGGAAGGGAATCTCTAAATCTGGTTAAAACTACTTTAAATCCTAAGAGTGTATTTTCAAGTAGTTGATACTTTGTTGATGCTAGTTGTATGTGTTGACGCTTGTTGAATCCAGAAGGTGCCTGGGAAAAGAGTATTTCATCAAGGACATCGAATCTCTAATTCCCCCAGAGTAAACAAAGCTGTTTAACTTGTACGATGTATGATTCGGGAAAGAAATCGTCAAAACTTCGGGCAATGTGATTTTGAGTTTATACGTACCGATTTTAGGAATAACCACTCCTATCGACCTGTTGGGGTTCAACGTAGATTTAAAATCGGAAGAAGATTTGCCCAAAGATTTAAATGAAGATCCTATTATTAATCAAACAATGAGCCCTTTCTTGAGCGAGCTGTGCTGCAAGTACGGGGCGTACCAAAAACCACTAGTAGCAATGCTAATAACAACAAAACATAAACTATCATTAAAAATCCATCTCTTATAAAAAAAAGATGTCAACAAAAGCAGAACTACCACCACCACCACCACCGTGCCAAGTGAAGCAACAGGTGCAGACTGGTGATCGGAGGAATAGCTCTAGCGTTGTTTTTAAAAGAAGAAACCTGCCGCGGTAAAAGCTCAAACAACAACAGTCCAAGCAACACTAGTTCAAGCCGTAGCACCTGCGCAAGAAATTTTAGATATAGAGTAAAAATCTGTATATAATAAGAATGAGTAACGCAAACATCAACGTAAACGGGATTGCCAATATGGCATATCACGGTGCCATAATTACAGTGATTCCAATGGGATACACCATGCTCGGTAAAAAGCAGCTTAAAATTAAACCTCCTGATCTAGACCAACTGTCGGTGGAAGACGTGGCCAAAATGACCACCGTAGCCAGTGGTGCATTGGCTACTCAGGGTTGGCTAGTTCTGCAAAGTATATTACCGGCCATTTTGCCCAGTGGTTAAAAACCGAATAAAAGTAAAGTAACATGGCAGAAGGCGGATTGGACCCGGAGGAAGAAATGCCCCTGTTGAATAAAGGGGGAGAAGAAGAAAAAGATCAACAATGTACAGATGAAAACTATTTCCCGATCAAAAAGAGACAACATTTATAGAAGGTCAAGAAACAACCATGATAAAACCCGCAGAGGATATGCTAGAACGAGTAAGAACAATATTTATAAATAATGCCAAAGTAGACAATTTCTACAATAATTTCAAACTTGCTGGCCGAACAGATATCCTGAGGCCCAAATATGAAAATTTTAAATATAAAACTGGGGAATTACAAACATGCCGGTTATCACTGGGAAGTATTATTAACCAACAAACGAAACCCACATGAACTTGTAAATCTGTCCACGATAGCACCGCATGCTAGAAAAGCCTGATATTCAAGCGGATCAAGTTTTATTTGAAACGAACTAGGTTCGGAGGAGGAGATGCAAGAAGCCCCTAGAGAAGCAGATCGGGAGCTTACTGAAAACCGAGAAGCGCAAACCAAAGGGTTAAACTATAGAGAACTCGTCTCATTTGACAAATCCCTAGACGGTCAACGGAGAGCTTGTATTAAACCAGGGCAAATTGGATGAGTTGGAATCAAAGATTTAACAAGTCAGAAACAAATTAGAGGAAGCGCAATCAGCAGCAGAACGTGCAGAAATTCGATAACAGTTGGACGATTTAGAAGTTGAAAGACAGGGTAGGTTAGAAGTCATCAATAGAAACACCGATCAGATTTGTACCCAGATCAATCGCATCAAAGAAACGATCAACGCAGTAATGAATGGTTATTTAAATTTGCGCGAGAAAATAAGGACACTGTTTAGAGAGCAAGGCAAACAGGTTGTGAGCATCTTGGCGGCTTTTTCGCTGTCTGAATTACTGTAACCAGCCACCTTGGGTGGACTGGTGTAATCTTGTCCTAATCAGTGAGTGATGGGAAGCAGTGAGGTGAGGTCTAGTGGCTGCATGCCTCAGGGCAATTCCACAGCTAGCCAGGGCCTGCACCCAAGACCAACAGGTCACTTTCCCACAGACTGTTGTTAGGAGTAGACACACGTACTGCACACCTCTAAACTGGACACGTAAAGCCGTATTTTGGGAACAATTGCCAATCCACCAACTCCTTTTATTTTGCCTAAGATCGTAAGTGGTTGTTTGCTAATAAAACAACCTAGCTTGAGGAACCTGGTCCGGTTACATTGCGTCGTAGACAGGATTCAAGCAAAAAGGGGTTTGTAGGAAAACATTGGCAACCTTGCAGGGAATGACTGGGCGTGTGATAGACACCACCAACACCCACCATGGAGGAACTGGAGGAGAAGATAAAGGAGCTCACCAAGCGGCTAGAGGAGCAGGGAGGGCCCCACCAGAAGACGAAAGTTGTGGTAGTCCCAAGAGAACGGGGCTCCAAGCTCGCTGGGCGACCCCGCACAGAAAAGGACCCAGAAGTCACAGAATGGGTTGAGGATATGCGCCGGATGACAAGTGACCTGTCAGCGGCAGAGGGGGTACAGTTCATACTGGACCATCTTGAAGGCGCAGCAAGAGATGAAACACGACTTTGCCCCGCAGCTGACAGGGACACCCCGAAGAAGAATCTGGACCGTGTGATCAAGACCCTGTGCCCGCAGGACACTCCATCGTCCCGTTGGGGTGAGTTCTACGCTAGAGTCCAGCGAGGGGGGGAGTCCATTCAAGATTTCTCCCTCCAACTCATGAAGTTGTTGAGGCTGGTCGTCCTGGTAGCCTCAGCAGACAGCATCAAGGACCAGGACGCTGTTCTCTGCGAGCGCTTCGCAGCTGGCCTGGCAGACCCCACACTGCGAAGGGAGGTTTGGAAGGTTGTACAAGAGAACCCTGATATGAAGTTTGCAGAATTACGCAGTAAAGTCATCTCCTGGGC
>NW_019091649.1:0-52324 GCF_001949145.1 Acanthaster planci
TAAGTGAAAAGAGTCCCCTCTACATCTATCATATGGAATTACAGTGTGTAGCTTTAATTAAACTTTAAAGTCATGCTGTTTTTATATGCATGTAGTTCACTTTTTCAATACATGAATGTGTACATGTAATAAGGAATAAATATCCCCAAAAGGAAATGTATTGTGCTAAACTGCAATTGACATACATGTGATGGATTTACTGAATCAACGATCAAGCAGAACAATGACTTTTTTAATATGTGAATATTCAAACCCTTTTAGCTGCTTGTGAAAAGCATTTAGGCCCAGTCCCAAGACCCTTTGCCTACAATAGTGGGGTTTTTTTTGGGGGGGGCTTGTTTGTTGGGGGGGTGCAACGTATATGTATGGATTGTCTTTATGACTAAATTTACATGTAGCTACAGCTCTTGGCACTGCTGTATTGATCGCAAGGAAACAAAGATACCTTTCCAGTTTTGAAACTTGTGGTGAGATCAGTGACTGAGAATGCTTGACACTTAATTGGTTTCAAATCTTGTGTTTACAACTACAACAAGCTATGCTTACAGGAAGTGGTATCATTTATGTTCATGTAAATTTACTTTGAATCATGTTGCACATCAGAAAAGTAATGACATACATGTGTAGGAGTCTGCTTTTTGTTATATTGAATTTGGGTATCCATTAATTGTGGATTTGCAGTTTTATGCCAAACAACAGCTGCAACTTACATTAATTGCTGTAAACTTAGAATGCAATCCTCACAAGCATTAAATTACATGTATGATTATGCTGTCACTGTCTCTGTGGATTAAAAGCAGAGTAATTTTATATAATGTGCATGTAGGTGTCCTTTGGACACAAACTTACATGTACATGTAATGTTGTAATGCGATTTTTAATTACAAATCCTCGACAAAAAGTGTTCCTTATTTTGAGAGAGATTTTGTTTTGCTACTGCAAGGATGGCTCAGGTTACTGGTACATGTAGACACTCCCCCTGTCACTTAATTAAGAAGGGGAAGGAGGTGTGTGCAATTTTTGTTTGAATATCATCTGTATTGGCCACAGCCTGTCACCACCACCTTCTGATCATTGTTTATGTTAATTTTATTTTATTTCTGTCTGCTCATCTAACATGGCATGAAGTGCCAATTTCTGCATGGTTATGAATGCATGAGAGTGAAGAAGATAATAAAGGATTTTCAGAGGAACATATGGAAGAAAAGCCTCAGGTAAATATTCCATGGAAACCCTTCGGAATGAGGTAGGAACTGAAAAACCAATTCAACTTCTGACTTTGATGGGATTCCAGCCAAGAAAAAGAAGGTGAGAAAGGAGCCACTGTGCCAACCTGACCCCCTGTGAGTCAATGCCCAACCCAGTTTCTCATTGCGGGGATTTCCAGGCCTTTGTATTTTTTTTGGGGGGGGGATCTTTTGTTCATTTGTTAAAAGCCACCATTGTACTCACAAAGCTGTGAGCAACATCTGGGTNTTTCAAATTTGCACAATGCCCAGAGTACTGCCTGAAAATGTTTTCAGGTAAAATCACACCAGTTTCCCATGGGAAAGGCCCATTAATTTTATTTAGTCATTCATAAATTGTTTATTTTAACAAAACATGACTCAAGCCAGTGAGTAAGATTTGAAACTTTGGAAGAGACATGAGAAATGGGTGTGGGGGTACGTCATGGAATCAATCTCTTTTGGGCGAGGTGTGGTTCTTAAAAGAACCGGTGAGTGTTAACTCAACCTTTCAGCCAGTGTGCTCTGGCCGTCCTCAGGAGAGTGTGCCAGACTGGAGTGGATAGCTGCAAGTGATAAGGAAGGGGGCACTGGTTTGTTTTGTGAAAAACAGACATCCATAGTGGAACATTTTTAGGGATTTAACACTTTTTGGTATCAGTCGTGCAGCTCTGATAGAACGACTGGCAAATTGGATTGATCGTTAACTGTGCGTGTTTCAATAATTGTCATGTCATCAACATATTTAAAATGATGGATGTCAGTACTCTTTTCGCTGATTTTAGCATTATTGATAACACCTAGAAAGACTATTGGTCCTAACTTAGTTCCCATAGGAAATCCCAGGGACAGGGCTCCAAGTCAGATAGACATTTTCCATATCTCACACATTGCTGTCTGTCAGACAAAAAATCAGCTATTCATGCTACCCTTGAAGGGGCAACTCCCAGTTTCAAAGGTTTTGTTACGGCAGTGGTGTGATCTGTGTATCAAAAGCTTTCAAGAGGTCGGTCAAAAGCACAGATGCTACTGGTTTCGGTGTATTTGCATGAAGTATATGAAGAATGTCTGTGAGGCAATGTTTTGTACATGTGACCTTTATATTACCAAACTGCTTTTCATCCAGCCTACATGTATCTTTCATTGCATCAGTTGTTTGCTTGGTAATAAAGTTCTTCTGCTACTTTTACAAAGTGATCAGTGAGTGCAACTCGGCCGCAGGTTCTCAATTGTCGCTGTAATGCCATTTTAATGTGAAACTCCTCAACAAAACTTTGGTTCTTTGTTTTGAGAGAGCTCGTGTCACACACCCCTCTCCCTTAAAAAAGGAACCAGGTGCCTGCCATTTCTCTTTGAATACAGATCTGACACACTCACCACAGCACTCCACCATCTTCAGATTATTGTTTGCATTTCTTTCTCTCTGTCTCTCTGTCTCTGCCTCTCTCTCTCTTTCTCTTTCTCTCTCTCTTTCTCTTTCTCTTTCTTTTTCTTTCTTTCTTCCTTTCTGTTCATCATGACATGAGGTGCCAATTTCTGCATGATTTTCAATTCATGAGTATGAGGAAGACTGAAGGATTGTTCAGTCTTAGAGGTATCGGTAAGAGAAATACCCCAGGTAGATATTTCAGGAAACATTGACGGAATTAGGTGGGGACTGACACCCCAATTCAGCTGCTGAATTTGGTGCATTTCTAACCTGCTGTTGTCTGTAAAAATAGAAGGCACGAAAGGAACAGTTGCGTGCCAACCAGGCAGTGACGCCAGTGGGTCGTTTGCTCATCGAGGGGATTTCCAAGGCTTTTTATTTGAGGACGGTTTTTGTTGATCATTTATTGAATGCAGCTGCACCATGCACAATGTACAATGAATTCAAACATTTTGAATTCAAACAGTGCTCACAAGTGTACAGTACATGAAGCATGAAGTTGTTGACAATTACAGTTGCTCCCAATTTAAACCTGAACAAAGACAGTCTGCTGAGTGGGAATGGTACGGTATTTCCAATGTCTACATCAGAATTCATTTCACCAATGGGAAAAAGGAAGCTCTATCAGTGTTGAAACAAATATGGGCCAAGAGTGTTCTACTGCAATGATTTTGTTGATCAAAATATGCATTTGAATTTAGAAGAAATTTATCCCCCACCCCAAAAAAATTACCAGCAGTCCCCTTACGGTATCAGTGCAGTGGCATTGGATACCAAAAGCGTCTTTTAAGTTGATGGATCAGTGACTGTTGTGGAAAGTGGTTAAGTGCCCGCTTATATTGTAGACTTAGGCAAATTTGAGCATAAATCATAGTTCAGCTGTTGGCAAATCATTTCTTAATTTTTCCTAGGATTACTGTGATTCTGAGGAGTGAGTCTTTCATTGGACATATCATAATCCACTGAAACAGCAAGAATTAGCGCATATTACCTCTGTGATTGTGTCCTGTAATAATCTCCATTTTCTTACCATAAATGACTGAATGCACCCCCAAAAATGTCACTTGTTGAAAGTGACCAAGATAAGATTGACCATGATGAAGATAAGTTGGAGTCAGAAAAGAGAAGCAAAGAGTCTATTACTCTCCAACCTAAAAAGCAAAATAAAGGTGATAACATACACATATTTGGGTTGTTTGTGATACCTACAGATTTCATTTTCTGTCTAATTAGATACCATTAACTCTGGCATTGCAAACTGAGCATCCATGCCGCATTAGTCCATTAGAGTTCAGCAAAACAAGTTAATATGAGAAAACGGCAAGGAATAATGATACTATAGTGATAGTTTGTTATCCCACATGCTAGAACCAAATACACTTTATAGCCCCATCTGCCTTCCCTTAATTCCCAAACTTCACCTTTGCCAACCATTAACAGGGATGATCCCCAGGTTTCAGTTCCTTTCTGGAAAAAATTCCAAGGAAGCACCCCTTAGCCTGTGATACTTGCAGTGTGCGAGCTGTTGAGGTTGGTTGCTAGGGGTACACGTGCTAATCTACAATGCACATGTATGCTAGGCAGCTGGCTGTCATTACAAAAAGGGCCTAAGTTTGGGCTAGCTACATGTACATGTACCGGTACATGTGAATAGCCCTTTTTTAGAGTTTTTTTTTTACTCTTTGAGAGTGAATTTTTTCATTCTTATGCCTTAAAAGGGAATGAGTCAAGCGTCAAAGACATGCATGTATTAGTGCAGACAATAAAAGAGGAGGTAGCTGGCCTAGGAGCTTTGGGGGAGGCCTATCCTGCTTGAATCAGAAGGGTCTGCAAGTCTTTCAGTTTTAGTAGTTGAGGCTACAGGTCTTGATGGTCATTGGAAAATAGAATGCTATTCGGTGTCAGTGGAGTGGGTTTATTAGAAACAATACCATGTCTTGCCAACTGGCACAGATGCTGATTCACATGGTTTAAACACATTACTTTACCATGCACACTGTAATTTATTTGAAAAAAGTAGAACCTTTATTCGAAAACCAACACCAACAGACAAACAACCATTGCAAATTAACAAATTTAAACTATAAAATTCAAGAGTGCTGGTACAAAGCTTCTATGCTAAGTCTTTATATGGTCCCTTGGTTGAAAAATTCATAAGACATAAAAATGAAATTGCTAGTTTTATTTTGTTAAAAGTATATTTGATGTGGTTATTTTTTCGTTGTTATTTTTGAGCTTAAAGATTTAAATGCCATTGAAAATTGAAGACAGATTTGTCTGTTTTCACATTACATATATCTTTACATATCAGTCTTCTGTTTTAGAAGGTAACATTTGTCCAACTGATCTTCCTTTCCGCTTGGAGGGATACATCATTTTGGGTATATTTTGTAAAGAAATATATGATGTACATGTATATATGTATGGCAAACAGTTGTAATCATGTGTGTATGCACAGTTAATTCATTTCAAAATCTTTGTACCACTTCAGCAGTGTTGCAATGTACAGGTAAAAATACACATGTATTTATGGAAGACATCAATTTTTTCACACATTTCAGTTGAAATTGCACACCAGTCCTCTGTTGTAGTGTACTCTGTACAGTACATGTACATGTCTCATGAAGTACATACAGCTGTGGTATTCACAGCCAGGGAATGTAATTTTCCTGTATGCATCTATTTACTCTCTGCCTTATTCTTCTCTGTCATTTCTCTTGTATTACTGCTCTCTGTGTTTTTGTTCTCAGGTTATTATTTTTCTCTTTTTTGGTTCCTTGTTCACATACTTTTTCATCGTAACTGTCAGTGTTGTAATACTCGTACTCGATACTCGTACTCGAGTACTACTCAAGTACCAATTTCAGAGAACTCGTACTTGTACGCGGATGTCCAAGTACTCAAACTACAGTTCTTGTACTCCGGCTACAAAATACTCGGACCTCGACATCCAAAAATTGTACTGGAGCATCAAAGTACTCGTACTCGATTAACAGTACTCGATAAAATTCCTTTAAGTTAACTTACCACGGCCGTTAAAATAAGGTACAAAAATATCGAACCCAATCATTCAATACGGTTCTGACAAAGAGAAGGCCGAATGTGGAACCATTAACGAATATGGCCCATTCGCCGTCTGTGTGCGTACTTAACCAATCACGTATGCAAATTATATTGTGGTACTCCAGAATGGTCCCGCTATTTACTTGGGCATTGGTAGTCTGGTTCCTGGACCCGAAAATTCTAATGATGAACCCAGCATACAGAAAATCACAGGCATGTGAATAATTGAGTCTGGAAAATAGACTTTGCCGCGCCGTGCACGTTGTGTCAACTGCTGCAACGCACATGTAGTGACCGTGACATTGCTAGCCAGATCACTTGTTCTTGTAGCCATGTCATCTGCATTCGGTGTTTCTTTTACCCAGTGGCAGGTTTTAGAATCTCTAAAGTAAGATAAAACTACTTTGGAATTAGAAGTACTTGTACTGTTACTCGGAATTAGAAGTACTTGTACTTGTACTGGTACTCAGAAGTGCAAAACAAGTACTTGTACTCAGAAACCAGTACTGGTACTCTGCTGGCAAAGTACTCAGCCTGTCTCTGTGCTCGGCGGTCAAATTACTCGGCAGTACTTGGTACTCGGAAAAAAGTACTCGACTACAACACTACAACCCATCCTTTCACAATTACTAATTGTGAAAGGAAGTACATGTACATGTACATTTGAAAGATTTTGCACCTCTCAAACATAGTCACATGCAGTGTGTGCAGAGCATTACTTTCCCCGCCCATACGTGGGATTTTGTGTAATATTCACTGGATCACTATTTGGTGACCTGCTGTACCCTTCCTTGGAATTATGCTGTGTGTGTGGGATTAAACCCCCAGTACATTTCATGTACACTGTCCAAATGACCAACACCAGCAAGACCACACTAGAGATACACACAACAATTATGGTGATGGCCGTGAGGGGAGTGTTTTCAGAGATGTCAACTGGCTGCGTATGTAGTCTGGTCAGGGTTACAGAGATGTCAACTGGCTGCGTATGTAGTCTGGTCAGGGTTACAGTCTTAGCGTGGTCCATGGATGACTGGGTGCTTGTCTGTATGGGGCAGAAGGGAGCTTGTTGGTGGCAAAGACTGACGTCAGTGAGCTCAGCCGGGAAGGCGCACGTTGCATTCGCCCGATGATGTTTGCCAATCTCCTCCTGGTACACTTGCATCCAGATGCGCAGCGGCTCCATCTCGCAGTCACAGTTCAGTGGATTTTTGGCCAGGAAAACCGTGGTGAATTTTTTTGTCCAGTTTGACCGGCGGAGTCTCTTGGACACTTTGAGGATGCTTGTCAGGTTTGTGACTGAGGTGAGCTGGTTGTTGTAGAGGTCAACATGACTGAGTCTGGGCAAGGTAGGGAGAGGACTTACAGAGATGATTTGGTTGTAGGAAAGTTTGAGGGCCCTCAGGTGCTTCAAACCTTCGAAAAGCACATTGGGAATGTGAGTGAGCTTATTACCAGCCAGGCTAAGGTGTCTGAGATTGCTCTGTCCAGCAAAAGCACCTTCAGGGACTGTGGAAAGGTGGTTGTTTTCAAGGTACAGGTATCGGAGTTTGGTCAAGTTACGGAACAGATCCGAAGAGATGTCAGAAATATTATTGTCACTAAGAAACAGAGTTTCAAGTTGTGGAATGCCAGCAAATGCCCTGGGGTCCAGGATTCGGATTTTGTTGCTGTTCAGAAAAAGTTG
The DNA here is from genome assembly GCF_001949145.1 of Acanthaster planci. The sequence goes on from NW_019091649.1 coordinate 7,406, forward strand.
CTTAAGATTGGGCGCACCCTTGAAGGTGAAACTCTGGATCACTGTGAGGTGATTTATTTGAACATAAATGTGGAGGAGATTGACGTTGTCCTTAAATGCCCCAGGCATGATGGTTTCCAGCTCCATCATCTCAATGTCCAGGTAACGAAGGTTGGAGAAACCCTCAAGCGCTCCAGAAGGCAGAACTCTGATTTGGTTGTGTCGGAGGTCAAGGGTCTCGACATCGCTGCACTGGACGGGGATTGAGGTCAGGTCACGGTTCCTGCAGTCAGCATCCAGAGCCCATTCAGTGTATTCGCAGAGTGCAGAACACTGGTAGGATGGATCCACTGGCTGCAAGAAGGCGATGCCAGGACAGAGAAGAAAAAGCACTGTTGAAACACCCAACCTGGTATCCTGTGCAACAAAATAAACCAAAATGATTTCAGTAATTGGATCCAGAATTGAAGCCTTCACGTAACCACTTGCTGTAATATCTAGCACTTCATCGTTTACATGCATGCACTGGTGTACGGTATACATGTATTTGAAGGATGGTCATTAATATGCATTTATAACTTCTGACCAATTGAAGCATTGTTTGCTGTGGCTACCCCGTTTGACCTCATGTCATTAGAGTAAATATCGTAAGGGTGCACTGAACCAATTCAAGCTCGATTGAAAATAGTGTAAAATCAACCAAGTTTGGAGCCCCATGGTAGGCAACTGAAGTCCCTGAGGCCTCTCAAACAAAAATCAATGTGTTGTTTGGTCCTTCAGGTTTCATTTAATTTTCAATTTTTAGTAGGTTAACCAATGAATTTTTAAATTATCCGCCCAAAAAAAACTCACCCCCCCGAAAAGTGAATGTTGCCAAGCCCTCCCAGCGGCCATTTTTCAAATGACATCCCTCACCTTCCTCGGGCTCTTCTGACTAGTTTTCAATCCCATTTTGTCTGCTTTGCCCCCAGATGGGTGCCCCTGAATCTACAGAGATGATCCTGGGCCATACTGACAAAATCCCACCATCTCTTTGCCCAAACAGACCCCTCTTTTCAAAACAATTTCAGGGGTACTTTTTGTGCACCTCGGCCTGGCGGAGAATTTTCCTTGAATTAGGACACTGCACCCGTAATGTCAGCTCACCAGCATTAGATGGTTAACAGTTATTTTATGTATAGTGATACATTACACTTGTATCAAACTGTTACATGCACATGTACATGTAGGTGCAAAGTTTCTCTGCACACTATGCAGTCCTCATACCCATTGTCACATTGCTTTTAATGTGAGATGATTGCAACATCTGCATCAAAGGTTCCAATTCCCATGGAACAGTTTTTTTTTAAATATATCTTCAGATCTATTTGTAGACCTTTAATAGGAGAAGGCAAGGAAAGTATTAAATTACCTGTCTCATGGTTAGGAGGGACACAATGCTGACCATTACACAGTATATCTTTTGCCAATTTTTTGCAGTACACTCAGTTGATTGCTGTTGCCGTTACTTTGCAGAATGGGTTTGATCAGAGCTGTGTGCATATTTATACAGTTCACCAAAGACAGTAGGTGGGATTTGGATTCTAATGATCCCCAAAATAATTGTGGGGGAATATTTCTAAAAAAAAGAAATTTGTTTTCACTATACAGATACATGTAAACATTGTGTTGCAGTTATCGGATGCAATGATTAAGTTGTATATTCAAGAATTGCTGGCTGTTGTGAAACATACATGTACCAGCATTATTGATTTTGTCCAGTGTGAAATGTGGAGTGCGGTTGGATTCAAACAGTGACGTTGTCAGCATATTACCCAACTGACAGTCTGTGTAAGGTAGTGCACAAATTCAGGCTGGCTTCATTGAAGTACATGTAGGAATATCAGTTGCCTAATGTGACAGTACACTGGACCATTGTATTGAGTTTGGTTTGTAACCAGTCGTAAATTGTCAGATTATTATGCATAGATTAAGTAACACAAAAACTACAGAAACAGATGTCTTTACTGATGCAGTGTTTACCACATGTGTCATCTTATGAGCCAATGAAAGGACCATTTGCACATGTTCTTTGGTGCTGACCCTGCAATTAATAAATTGACTGCTGTCTTTTTAGGAAGTTGAAACTTGATCAGAATTCTACTTGTAACGTACATGTACAAAAAAAACAAGTCATCTCCTTAGCAGCCTTTTAGTCTGTGCATTTTTTTAGGCATTTTTTAAGCACTATTTAGATCTACAGTAAAATTGAGTTGTATTTTCTATCACTTGAAAAGTAATCTCAAGAAAAACACCTTTTTAAGTATCACCAGCACCAGATTTGCTGTGTGCTTGTGCTCGATGTATGGAAATGTAGTTCTGCTTCATCCCACACATGCATGCATCTTCCTTGATTCACTCACAGGGATCACCATCAAAGTCATTGAATCCTTTTTAACCCGCACAATTTTACTCAGAGGGAATTTCCATTCAGTTTTTATTTGCACCCATTAATGAAGTAAAATTTCTCTTTGCTGCAAAATTGCAGGATTCTACTCTTGGGTCATGGGCTTTTGAAGACTACCCGTGTAAAAACAATTTTTGTAAAACTTCAGGGAAAATAACAGAGGCATTATGAGGAATCATTTGATGAAAATGCCTGTTAAAAATTGCACAATTAAGATTCCTTACCATGTTTTGCTGTTCCAGTTTGACTGGTAGTTGAAAAGTAGTTAGGCAATGTGGAACAGGTAGCAAGTCAACTGAATACCCATCCAGGCAGATAGGGAAACTACATGCAATGTTTGGCACCAGGAATCTAAACTCTATGGCTCAATGACTGTTTGAAAAGCTTAAAGCATAGTAACAGTGTTGTCACAACTGACGCCCCTCCCACCGAGAAAACATGACCCTGCTTCTTAAAAGTTGAGCCCGGTGATTATTCAAAATGAAAGGTTGATGACATTTAACGGGTGACTGAGGCGGACCTTGGATTTCCCAATTTTTTTAGAGCAGTAGTTTGAAGGGCTTTTATCACTTCTTGCACGCGATGTTTTCATGTGCTTCCAGGTGTTTTCTGATAATTTTTTTGGAAATTCCCCTAAAAACCTCAGCCTTTTGGGAAATTACAGGTATTATGTCATGTATTGTGTCCATCTACACATACATGTACATGAATGCCAATAGTCAACCAGCATTTGCTGTAATATTCCAAGTGCACTCATGCAGAGCACTGTTTTGGTTTCCATCCTCCAATACAGTATTTTTGCCAACTACTGGTAGCGCCTAAATATAGTGATTGTAAAGTATTGGTATCCAGTCACCATGGTCATAGGAGGCTAGTTTATAGAAAAGATTTGCAATACAAGATCTTATGATAGCACTTCACACACACAGTTTTCAAATTATTCTGACTTTGTGTTATAACTCAATGAGCGTGCACGTACATGTTCATACATGTATATGTGAGATGTAAGTGGACAGGTACATGTACCAATGCCAATACACATTATAAAGTTCAAGTTAACCTTCCACAATACCAGTACATGTTCAAAAATTGGTTTACCTACCGAAGTGCCTACACTTACTTACATACGTGTATACACGGAATTTCATTTAATACTTTACCCTTTCAGCCTCTCACGTCTTGTCAAACGCATTTACTGTGTTTTTGTTTACTTGGGCTGCATTGTTGTGTCGCTATATGGTTTACATGATCTTGAGGTATTGTATTCAAATTTACTTAATATTGGCATGTTCCCAAGGTCATGTTGTTGACGCTTGGGGGTAAAAAACCTATAGCTGGCATGGCAATTTCCAACAAAGTTAACATTTTTCACTAAAACCTGACCATAAAACGTTGTCGCAAATGTATGTTGCACACATTGTGCCTAGTATCATTGGCTATCTTGTCATTGTCAGGTGTCAAAGGTTGTCCAGACACTGATCTTTTTAGCATCAAATTTGGGACCCGCACAACTGCTTTGTTGGTTGATTTTTGCATGTACGTATCTGTTTTGTATGTGTTTTGTGTTTGATTCACTGAAGTCCATGGCAGTTCATGTATAAAGAATGGGGGAGGTCCAAACCAAATTTTCATGCCAAAAAACAGATGGAGATAGTTCACCAGAAAAGGATTATGTCACTATAGAGAACCTAAATAAAATATTTCTTTTCCTTAAGAATTACTAATGAACCACAACTGACTACATGTATGCTGTAACTGATAGAAGAAATGGAGAGCTATGCTACGTATTTTAAAACTTTCTTCAAATTGTAGAAAGCTGCCTCTCAGCAAATTCTCTTTTTCATCTTTTTGATTTGTTTGGCTTTGGTTGATTCATCTTGGTGTTGGAAACAACTTTTGGGAAGGCAACTGTGCATTAACACCCTTCCCCGTTTTATGGAACAGTCTAAAATGTCACTAACAGTCCCATTGAGTTTCGTTACTTTTCAAATGCACAGTGCAGAGCTCTTCAGAACCCAGCCTATTGTGTACCGGTACCCTGTACCTAGGTGATAAGTGATAACAGTGAAGTTGTTTACAGCTACGACTAGTCCAAAGAGCATTGAACTGAAACCCCCACGACAAACAAGTAATTGAAACATACATTGGCAGACAAATTAGTTCTGATCAAAACCAACTTGGGAATGAAAAAGCAGAGAACCATGTCATGATTTTCACAATGAAACATATAAATGTACCTCTGAAGTTTCCCGCGTTATTTGACTGCAGTTGTGACAGTATAGTGCTGTGGAAAAGCATTTTGCAGAAAAGAAGATCTGTAAATATAACAAACACAAAATAACAGACATGGGAAAAGCTTTGTGCTGATTTCCTTTAACCAGGAATAAAGCTCGCTACTCAGGTGCTCCTCATCTTCTTATTTGAAAGTGAGATATTGGACACGGAGCCTCTGTTGGCATAAAAGGTTGTGCTTAGCAATGCCATATAATTGGATCCAGACATTGGAACTTGGTGGGCTATTTTTTCTGAAGGTGGTGGAAGACAAGAAAAGAATAGCGGGCAAATGCTAGTTCTACTCGCCTTGAGCAGAAACACCTCCTCAGTGAAAATAGCCATATTAGTCGGGAGTATTCATTTTGTTGGAAGTGTTGCAGCTGTAACATGCTTTCATAGTTGGCTGTGATCCAGCAAAGTTCAGTTCAGACCAAAGGAGCCTCCGTTGCTAAGAAAATTGCGCCCTCTTTTGCTCCAGCTTGAGGCTCATAGGTTGGAGAACACTGATTGACAAAAGACCCAGTAAACCTAGCACAGGATCGACTTGTGTTGAGGAAGGTTATGGTCAACTGCTTTTCGGCAGCTGAATAGTGGTGAACATACACGCAGTTTACTTTTAAAGGCATTTGTGTAGACCCTTTTTTGCAGTTGCTACCGTATTCAGTAATGATTTCTCTAACTTGACAAGGAATGAAGCACAAACCCCCCCGTAAAAAGTAGATACTGTAAGCCCCCTAATTTCAAATAAAATTCAGCTGTAAATATTGAAAATTGAATTAAAGTGACAAAGTACTCACGCCATTGCTTACTATGACGTGAGTACTTTGTCATGTCCAGTTTGCTTTTGCATATTTATAAATCTAATCTTTACTTGTAATCCCTCTGTTTTCTGTATCATTTCATTAAATGTTCATTTCCTCATTCAGAGTAGGATGCATTGCATTTTGTCACTTCAAACAATTTTTATCTTAAAAGGTGTATTGTGTCTGTGTGGATGGTTGATTTCATTACAAGTTGATATTGCTTCAATTTTCTTCTCACTACATGTAGACAAGTACAGCAGTATCAGAAAGAGGTGCGCAGCTCAGATGCGGTCAAGTTTGCTCTCAAGGCCTTCTCCGCTGTCAGCAGCAACAACTATGTCAAGTTCTTCAAACTCGTTAGGTGGGTGGATTCTTTAACAGAGGGGTACGATGCTGAAAAGACCATGCACTGTCATAAAATGATTATACCAGTAGCACAGAACGCACTGGTTTGTAATTTCTTCCCTTGCATTTCAAGTGAAGGAAACGTCAGTGACTTCATAATACTGATTCTTTGATTGACAAACAAATTTTGGTCATCATTTTCCCAGCATACTTATTATTCTCGGAAATCTTGTGGAAATAAGGAAGTGTGATTGTATTTTACCTACATGTATGTCGTTTTTTCATTTTCCACTTCTGAGGAAACACACACATGTGAAGTGTAATTTGCTTGAAATGTTCTGGAGATAGTTGCTTTGAATTCCTCATTGAGGAATCACAGCATTGACTCCTCAAATATGTTTTGCATTACCATGATTTCCAGAAATGGTTATTTGACTGATGGAAGGAATGACTTGTTATGAAAATGTTTCATCCTTTGCGGAAAAAAAAAATCATAATTTAATGAAATTTCCTTGTGTAAAAGGTCAGCGACCTATCTCAGTGCCTGCATCATGCACCGTTATTTTATGCAAGTACGGAATATGGCACTGGATGTGATGAACAAGGCCTACACCATCAGCCAAACCAGAGGATCTCGCTTCCCATTGGCCAACATCACAAACACACTGGCATTTGATGACCAATCACAGGTGAGCATTGGCAATGTTAAATCCTCATCTTCCTTTTAGGGAGTAGAGTTGAAAGACAATATCTGAGCATTTCTTAACTTTTCGACTCTATTTAACCATGCAAGGGGGTTGTTTGCATCACAAAAGATGTGATGTATTCTACATGTACATGTGTGTTAATGGGTAATTGCAAATTTACTGTCTGCCAGTTTTATGCAGATGAAAATATGGCAATGCAGTCTACATTTAAGTCAAACATCTGTAAAGTTGTGTAAGCCAGAGTCTTTGAAATGCTGCCACATCGGTAGCTTCAAAACCTTATCTGCAGTTTCATTGGTACCCGCTATTACTGTGCGTGTTGTAACAGATGTTTTTTAACCCAATGTGAAAAAATCATCCTATGTTGATGTTTGGGGCATGGTTTTAATACAGAAAGCTCATCAGATCCACTGGGCTGTTGCTTTGACGCTAGAAAATTGTAAGACTGTCTCTAGCTATAGAGTGTCGTAATGCATCTGCCTGTGTTTTCTGCTACAGTGTCTAGACAGTGACATTCTTTGTCCAGTTGACATTTTCGATAATTTGTACAGTACATTTTTTTGTTTTGAGAACTCCGGAAACATCACTCAATGCTGTGTTTACTTTTTAACACCCAGGCTTTAGAGTTCTGCCTGTCTCACAATCTGACCGTGGAGGACGAGATGGTGCAGTTCAACCGTGCTGCCTTCCAGCAACCAGACATCACTCATTCAGTAGGGAGATCTCACAGGATCATTGAAACCAAGAATGCCATGCCCATCGGAGAGGTACGGATCTATTCCAGGTTTCCTTCGCTCAGGTTTTGCCTTAGAATTTTAAATGCAGAGCTTTGTAATAAGCAGATTTGGAAGTTTCAGGAGCTTTTCACTTCGTACACTCATCCAATCTACTTGTTTGCTCGACGAACCATCATTCATAATGTATTGAAACCGTTTGAGAAGAGAGTCCTGGACTGGTTTTCTCAGGAGCACCATTGAGGAGAACCTGTAGTGATTTATCAGTGATATTTTCTCGCAGAGAATGTTAAAAATGTTGTGGCAGCACAAGTTTGCAGCAGCAGGTCTCAGCCTCAACCATCTAATTTCATTGGTCTTGTACACTTCCTTGAATTCCTGGAGATGATTGTGTTGAAGTTGGCTGCCACACAAGGCATCCTTTTTGCAAATATCGCTCCATGGTGGAACCTCAAGAGAGTACAATATAAAGTTACATTGTAATACATTGACAAATGCCATTCAAATCTTTTAGAAATGACTCCGAAGATCTGCATTTTGGGGGTTCCACTTAGTTACGGTAAGTGGCTAGTCTACATTGTTCTTGAAAAATTTCCCACACTTAAAAATGATAATACTAGGGCTAGTTCATTGTGAAGTAATGCTGTCCGCAGGTGGTTGAGAGGTTTCTGTCACGTTTTAGTGACATCTGTAGAATATTCAAAAAGCAAATTGGGAGCAAATGTGACTTGATATTTTCTAATTTTGTAGGTGGTCAATGGTGGGCCCCTACCGCCAGACGTTATCCACAAGACATCCTCAAGTTTTGATGAGAATGGCCATTACAAAGGCTTCACAGTTGTCACCATGGAAGGAGCAACACCAGAGGACAAAGAACTGACGGCCTCAGAGCAGGCAGCAAGCACCATCAAACCTGTGGATGGCACAGCCGTTGTAGTGCAATCACATGTTCCCAGTGCATTCCCACAGTCAGCCACAAAACCACCACACTCTAACATGGTATGATGGCAACCCTTAGAACTTCATTGACTTCCAAATCATGCGTTTGATCAAAATGTTGGTTCATTTCTTGTCTCAGTAAGTAATTACTAGCTACTGAAGAAAAGTGACCAATCGGAGTCGATAAATACTCTTGACTTTGATGGAATTTAGCCTAGAGAGATGTGAAGTTTAGCATCAGCTGTATTTGATTGCTGTTCATATAATGTGTTCATTTCACAGCCAAATGGAATGATATCTGTAACAAACCAAAAATTGTGGGCATAAGTCCCACCATAGCAAGCTCATAAATTTTTCCAATGTTCTCTCAGACAGCATTTAGTATACCAGTTCTTGTAAAAGGTCTGGGATGGCTCAAACTTTTACTTAGGGGTGTGATTTTGTCATGATATTTTTTTCCAGATTGCCGGATGTTTTACCAAAAAAATTATGGATTTAAAAAGTGGAGTGACTCATGCTTGACTACGTCTGTGCATTTTGTACAAAAATTCCAAGTACAAGATTCCCCTGATTTGGACCATTTTGGAGATAAGTTGTTTGCTTCATCTCCGTACTTGACATTTTGCAAATTTCGCGTCATCTCCAATGTCATTGTTATTGTTAAACATTAGAATGAAAAAAATCACACACCCAATTCAAAGTACCTTCAATTAATGATTGTACTTAGTTTGAGGTAGATTTTGATTTTATTTTGAGTTATTTTGTATAAAGGAGGTAAAGGAGGTTGCCAGGAGCATGTTCTTGGAGGTGATTGATGAGCTGGTGAAAGACCTGAGTGAGAACTTCTTGGGATGGATCCATCTCATCCAAGTTGGCTCACTGGAGATTCTGCAGGATGCAATTGAACGAGCAGTATCACCAATGATCAGGGAGATTGCTAATGAAGTCATTGAGCAGGAACAAGACAGGTACGTGGTCAAGGACCTAGAGGGTAGACAGATATCAAGATGTTGTGTTTTCTGATTGTCAGAAACATGTATCGGTATCGCTTGGGTTATTGACAGTAAGCCAGACATGCGTCTAGATCCCTTCAAGTAGCATTGTTACTGTTAATAATAAGGTAAACTGTATATGAGGCTCAGAGGTAGAAAAACTTCAAGGAGCACTAATTTGCAGCTAGAATCAGGAATGTTAGTCGTTAGTCTAAGTTCGTGTGACACCCTGGAAGCTGGCACCACAGGGAAAAACGGACCAGTACAAGTAACAAAACAGTGGGCTCCTTTAATCTCTCACCAAGAATGCTTACATGTATTTGTTTCCCTTGACATTTCCCTGCCAATCTGGTAGAAATATTCTTCCTGCTTAACATGTCTACCGTTGTGGATAGTAAGCTATGAGACTGTCAAGTTACTGGTATGTATGTAGATCATGTGACATCACACGTGCTCATAAACAAAATTGCCAGAGTACACTAATAGGCGAGTGTGTTGCATGCCGGTTGATCAAATCAGTGAAGACTTATTCAAAAAAATGTTACATTTTACTTTGCTTGAGGGTACCAGGAAATGAATTTTTCTTAGAATCACTTTTTGTGTATCTCTGTACTCTTCTTCCATGTGTGAAGACTGTTTGACATCTTTTTTGAGTTATGTGAACTGAATGGTGCACTTTTTGAAACATGAAAAATTTACCAATCATTTCTCTACAAATGAGGGCGCTTTTGCTTTGATGCACAAATAAATCCAGGAAGACATGATTGAGGTTGCATGTTTTCATGTTCAAATTGTGAACCCCAAATTTACTGTCTGGGAACATTTCTGTGAAAAAGTTTTTTGCTGGATTATTGCCATATACTTGACACAGAAATAAATTGCGAAAGAAAATAAAATCTGCCATATCAGTGGTTAAAAAAATCTAGAAATTGTCTGTGCACAAATCAGTGCAACATTGAGATTCAGTGCCTTGGATGACATCATGAATATGCAAATAGCATTAGCATAAAACCAAAAAGCATCAAAATATGGGTTAAAATTGCAAACCAAAAATTTAAAATCAGGTTAATTCAAACCCAAAGATGCAATTTCAAGGGTTTTTGGTAAAATTTATGAAAAATATTTCTATTACCTGGTTCCTTTAAACGCAAACCTGTGAGAAAATAAGCCTCAACAACATTATGCAATCAAAAAAACACTGGAATATGAACTTTAAGTTTTGTGAACCTGCGCACAGGTTTCAGCTGGAACACTGCTCTTCTGTAGAAGGTAGAAGACCCCGCAGTGGCTTCTGAATGATGATGATGTGCCATACTTTACCGTCCTTAATAGATGATCTTCCTGCATCAGTTGTTCTTGTGATTGATATTAATTTGACATTTCTTCACTTTGTTGCTGTCCCCACACCGTTGAAATGGAAAGTCAGTTTTTACAGACAATGCCATGGAGGCTACTTATCATCCATGGATACCGAAGCTGTTTTAAACCTATGTAAACTTGATCTTAAGCTTTGAAAATCCCAGTATTGATGGCTCTTTTTGAATTAATTGACCTGCCAAGTCATTGATAAAACCCCATTTGTCGTTGTTAACTTGGAATGATAAGATGAAGAGTGCTGAAGATCAGTAATGAAAAGGTTACAACTTGGTGTTCAGACACTGTCTTAAAACTCAGTCAGTGTGTCCCCGATGTTACACCTCACCAGGCTTCGACTGGCTGAGATGGCTGAACAGAAGGCAAGAGAGGAGAGAAAGAGGCAGGCCATGTTGGAGAGGAGAGAGAGAATGGAACGGACAGCTAAGGACATCGTGGAGGAGACGGTGAACACCGTGGTTGATGAGGAGTCAAGGGTGATTGGTACCACTGAGATGAGGTACGGATCCTGCCACATGCAAGGAGCCACATGCAAAGGGCCGATTTTGACCCTTTGGGCCGCCTGGGATTTTAAAATTTTTTTAACTAACAAACTCAACGATGGAGCCAAGTTAGTTTATTTAAGAATTTTCTATTGATTCGCGTTGAGTTTGTTTTTTAAAAAAAACCTGGGCGACCAAAAGGGCCAAAATCGGCTGAAAGGGTCAAAATTAATTTTACAAAAAATAAAGTATTATACGTCGGAACCAAATTTGTTTCAGAATTTTTCTCATGATTTGCATTTAGTTTCATTGTGAAAAATTGAAGTAAACTGCTGGCGACCTTTAGTTTGGACAATTTTGTTTCTTTTTTTTCCAAATTATTTTGTATTTTGATTCACTGTTTTCACTTTGGGAACTTTTTGGGGCATATTGTTATCAGATCTTGGTTTTTTATTTTTTAAATCATTTCTGTTATAAATTTTTTAGAGTTTGTTTTGTGTTTTACCATTTACATTTTGATAAGAAAATGTTTGTCAGCCGTGATTATTCATTTTTGGTGAAATTATTTTTTGCAACATGTAACTTTTATTTTTTTTAATTAAAATTTTTAATAATTTGTTTCTCAAATGGTTTTGGCCCTTTTTTGTGTTTTGTTATTTAGATTTTTGAATAAGAAGATCCTGTTTGCTCTCAATTTTTTTATTTTTGTTAAAATTAATTTTGGCCCTTTTGGCTGCCCATAGACATATGGGCACTCAATGTTTACATGGCTTCCGACCACTGGCATTGCAATTGAGTCCAGTTACAAGTGTAGAATAGTGCTTGAAACACTACCAATGACTTCAGAAGATTTGGGAGGGCATTTTTCAATCCACACTACAATACCACTAAGTGAAGTGTTCCTAAACGAAAAGATTGGAAATTGGCAGACTGCTGCATGTGTATATGATCAAGTTGGGGAACGTGTTGCGTGACTTAGGGCACACAAATTCAGAGACATCAGAGATTAGAAGTTTGAGGGTGTAACTGCCAGGGACATGTTTTGGCAGTCATAACCAAGAATTGGTTTGGTTGTTTCTCTTTGGTTATTTGCTTTGAAAGTTTGAGTACTATATACCGTCACGATTAATTCTTATCCAGTGAAATTTACTAAAGAAAATCTCTGAAGAATTACAACTGAACCAGTTCTTGGTTATGACTGCCAAACAGCACCCCAGAGTGTGAACTACATGTAGATCTGTCAGCTTCCTGCATATTTTAGTAAATGCGACGTTTCATGTACCTTTGTAAGTAACTTACATGTGCCTTGCTCACAGAGCCGTACAGAAGGAACTCAAGAAGGAATGCATCGAGCGCTGCACATCTGAGGTACAGCATGATCTGATTGATACCACTTTGCTGTCAGAATGCCAGCAGGTAGCTGCTGAGGTCATCCAATCAGAGACACAGCTGCGAGACCAGCGATTGGCTGAGAGTGAGCGGGCTGTGCTGATGGGACAGACAGCAAGGTACTTGCAGAGGTAAGAGTGGCCAGATGTGGGCAATTCACACTATGGTGTACCCACCAAGAGGTTGCCATGGAAAGGCCATTTTTCAGCAGTGCATTGGTTGACAAATCCTATTTCCCAGCTGAGCGCAGGTAGCTTAAACTATTTCCAATGTTTGTCAGGTAAGTGCATTTTGGGTAGCAGTTTAAATCTTTTCTTCTTTCTGTTACATGGAATGCCACAGTCTGTCAAAAAAATTTGCTAGTTGTCTACTGACTTTTTGCAACATGGCAACCATGCTTTTGCAGACCATAAACTTGAAAAATGGCCTATCCCTGGCAATCTCTGGGTGGCACACTAAATTGGGAATCATCCCTATTGTAGAAATAAACAACAGTGAGAAGGTGCAAAATGTGAGTATTTTTCGTTTTGCAGCTGACTGGCTTATTACAGTAATTTCCATTACATGCTGTGTCCTCTGATTTGCGCTTCTGTGGCAGATTGTGTGTATTTGACTGTGTTTACAGCACTTTTGTTTACGTGTACATGTACATCACTTTGCTAGACACAGCACTCAACATTGTCAGTCCCAGACACCTGCAAGCACATACATAATTGCAAAACGATATGCAAGTTACAGATGCAAGGTGGTCTTTCAGTGACCAGAAGGAAATAGCACCCTCTTGTGGTCACAGTCCCTCAGTGTGCATAGACCTGCTGTAGTGACAACATTGCCAGTATGTACATGTATACCAGTTTTCACTTCAACATTGTCTCCAAAATTTCAAGGATTGTTATGTGACCAAGGTAGCAGATGAAACTGTAATGCATAATTAATACATGTGCTTGACAGATGGTACAAGGCCTACACCAAGCGTATCCACCTCAAGCACACGCTGCTGTCCTTCCCTGCTGCGCCACCCAACCAGACAGCTACTGAGCAGCTCAAGGTTCTGTGGGCTGGTAGAGGGGATGTGTCAAAGGTCACTGAGGGACACCGTCAAGGGGATGTCACATTGGACTCTCCGTTTGGGTAAAGTTTTTCAGAATCAGTTCTAGAAAAGATTCTAAACCTGTTACTAAAGTACATATTCATCAATCATAAAATGACCAGGTTAATTTAAACCCTTCTTACTTCAGGAGAATTCTAACCCACTACCCCAACCTCCAAGATCTTAGCTGTCTCACAACCAGTTCTCTATTTTTTGAATTAACATGTATTTTTGTGTTAAGAAATTTACAATGAGTATCTGTGAAGTGTCAGTTCCATCCGAAAAAAGGCTTTTTCTTTTATGATCATTTGCACTTCACACTGTCAGAAATGACGGCTGGTATCAGTGAGCATGTGTCATAAAGGACAGTTGATATTTTGACCTGACCTGATCTGTCTTGATAAAATTGTCATAAAATTGGTGTCAGAATAACGAAAAGACTGCAGAGTAAAAACTAAAGGCTCTCCATAGTATTGGGATAAAAATCTGTGGAACGATCCTGCATCCCAACAGTGTTTGTAATGTTGACATTTTGCTTTGTTTACCTCTAGCATTGTGGTAGGCAGAGAGCACATTGCCAGATCCATCTTGAGAATCCACTACCTCAAGAACCTCCGCCAACAGCAAGCCTGGTCGCCCCTTGACCTACCCAGCATGCTTTGCAGTTCCTTCCACTCCCATCATGCACCGGGGCCAGCTGGCGGTGTCCCCAGCAACAGACAGCAGCATCATTACTGGAAGCTGGTGGTGTCATTGCCGAGTCCTGGGTCACATGACAAGGGAGTGCTGTGCGATTGGCTCAAAGCCAAGCTGCAAAGAGGGAAAATTTCACAGGAGATTCGGAAAAAGCATCTTGGGGACAACAGCCAGGTATATGTGAAAATCTTGACAACTGTTTCACTAAAAGTGGACATTTGGAGGGACTCTTTGCAGAATTAATGTGTTTGTGAGTTGTGCCACTCAGTATTTTACCTTGTAGTTCAAACTGTTGTGTAAATATTATACTTCATGAAGGTCAAAATATTCTCAGTTGTTCCATCCTTTTTTAGCAGAAGTAACATAACTTACTAAACTGAAAAAACTGTTTCCCTGAACATTTCTGACAGTGGACAGAGCACACTGTCCAGTTCTTCTCAAAACCTCTTGCACAAAAGAGATTAACATGGTCTTACATTTCCATTGTAAATCAGTCGGTGTGTTTTGTTGAAGCCCTGCCCACATTGATGTGAATCAAGACTTTTCTTTGAAAAAGTGTGGGTTCAAGAGAATGGAAAACTCTTCCCGAATCTTCATTTCATATTTCTAAATCTTCGTTGACGTCAAATCAGATACAAGTAGTTTCATTCCTGAAGCTTTTAAAAGCATTGGTGTCGTGATGCAGGATGGTATTTTGCCAGTCATCTCTCCCCCATCTGGCAAAGTATCAAGGAGTTCCAGCATAGCTAGGGAGTAAGTTACAGTGGACAGAACGAACAAAACATTCTTGTGTTATTTATGGATGAACTTTTACTGTTCTCGATTGAATGCGTGCAAGACATTTTTATCATTTGGTGCCTCATACTTGTACATGCTGATTAGGACGTTCCATGAAATATCTATTCTTAGTGGGTGAAATATTTCATAGTTGCACGTACCTCCACATTTAGAGCAGAAGTCAGGATTGGAATTAACACTGTTCATTGCATTATATTAATTAAGAGAACGTAGATGACCAGGATGCGTGATCATTGGTACCTTACCAATGATTTGATTTCTTCTCAGGTTGAGACACTCAGCCTCTACTCCTCCAAGGTGGCACACACCTCACCTAGCCAGCCGTGTACACTTAGTATCTGTACAAAGGTCACCCTAGGCTCCCTGGAATCAACAGGACGTCAAACACGGCATCAGATGCTAGGAACCAGTGGGATCCTGTTTGCACTGGATCCAACCAGCCGTAACCAGGTTAGGGAGGCATAATGGGGGATACTTGGAAAAGAAAGATATAAAAAAGTGGAGATTAGGAAAGATCAGGAAAATGGTTGGAAACGAAATCACCATTTAGCTGAAAATACCCTGACCCCCCCCATCATTGGTAGTTTATCAGTTTATTGCTCTTGAGGGCTTTGGCCCCCCACCACAAAAAGCCTTGCCCCCTCCCCCCACATTTGCCAGGTAGGTAATGAGATCTATGCACATGTGTCTTATCTAATAACAGTAGATGGCACTGTGTACCCTGTAGAAGAATCCAGAGATGTTTCCCAGGACATCCCTGATGGCCCCCTTTAATGGTGGAAAGCATTGTGTTCAGTTTGTACAGGTTGACCATCATGGAACATTGACTCCATTCTATTGTCGTCACAATGCTTACCACCGTTGGCATAGGTCATTGCAAGTGACCAGCAAGAACACTGGTTTCGCCTACAAACAAGAGCCAGCAGTGGAGGTCACCATGCATTTACCAACTAGAACTGGTACATTGTACATGCATGGAGTTGTCACAACCAATTTTCATCAGAATGTGTACAAGCTTTGAAATTGTGTATGTGGGCACTGGACACTCAGTGATGATGCTTGAAATATCTCTCTGCCATTGTAGAGTGGGGTGTCTGTGCACATGCAGTTCCCACTATTGGTTACCGAAAGTGACTGAAAGCTCTTATTAGGTTCCAGACCAAATGGTTTGGACAAAAATTTTAGCATATTCAAACATTGTCTCCTTAGAACTGTTGGGAGGGAGCCAAGTCCAGGCTTGAGTCCCTCTTACAAGCCAAGCCGGCATCCCCGCCACCTCCTCTAGTCATCTGCCTCTTTGATTGTCCAGCGACTGAGCATACTCAGAGTGTCTGCAAGGAGAGGCTTGGTCTTCGAGGGCTGTCTCAGATGGGATTAGTGTCGTCATATCACTTCCTGGTGGTCACTAGTAAGGTTGAAGACCCAGTCAATAGCAAAGAGGTAAATCAAGGGGTAATAACAAACTTGAAAGCATTTGGGGGGGGGGGGTTGGAATCTTTGCCCCCCCAAAAAAGGATCCTAAAATTAAATGTAATTTTAAATAAAATACAAAACAGCAAAGTGCACTTTGTACAAAGCAACAGTGGGAGATGTCAAAATGGAACCATGTTGCAGGAAAGTTGAACACAAAATTCAAATTCCGTATTAAGAGCATCGTTGGGAGCTCTTACATGAAAGTAACAAATGTTGGCATGTTTGTGTTTTTTGTTGTGTGTTGAACTGTTTGGGCTTGCTATGTTGCGTGCACATAGACATAGTACCCAACCACCTATGCATGCTAGTGAACCAGACAGCGCATAAAACAGTGACACCATAGTCTCTCCTTAACCCCTTCGCACCGGGAGGCGGCTATAGCCGCCGTAAAAATTGAGATCCTCAGCCCGCTTTTCAGCTATTATTCTCGGCCCATGCTCGAGCGAACACGGTGAAAGAAGGCAGACCCTTGCTCTTGTGTATATGGTAATTGGTCTTTGTGCGTAGCCTAGAAATGAAAAGACCAGCTTCACAATAGTCCCCACTTTGAAAAGAGGCAACGGGAATGTAGAAGGGTGAGTAGAGCCGCATGCCACCGAACAATCAGCCTTTTCACCGTGTAATTCAAAGCGTGCAGAGCACGCAGGGCCATAAACCGAGAATTTGTGGTTTAGCAGGTGGCTTTTGTGGTCAAGCAAGGCTGGAATTCTTGGAGTCGGCTTTCGGGAAGAAATTCCCCTCATCAAGGGGTTAACAGAGATGAGCAGTAGTATATTTGTTGGCAGTTACCGAGGTTCCTTTCCCTGTCATCTTTACAGTTGGGTGAATCCGTAGAATGGCTTGCTTCTCACTGCTTACCACCTCCCCAGCTGTCTGAGGACTCTCTAAAGGGATATCTAGACACAGGGATTACAGAGTTCTTCAACTTACCGCTCTATGAAGACGCAAGGACAAGACGGGATGCCTGTCTCCCAGAGCAGGTAGCAATTAAACATCAAGATGTCCTGAAAGCACTACATTAGGGGCTTAAAACTGAAGATGTTCCTTTTCTTCTTGGTACAATAAACTCCTAACTCTTTATATCATCAAAGTCGGCCTTTTGACAAAATTCCTGATTTCATTTCTAAGTCGGCATCTGTAAGTCATCATTTCCTATAAGTTGACATGTTTTTCTCAGCCTCTTTTCCACAAAACCACAAAAATACCTCTGTGTAAGTCAGCATTGAAAAACCTTCATGCTTCGGTATCAGTTTCCTTCCCCTCGGTTGCCAAGAAGTGTCAAGTGACAAGTCCCACACTGCTTGACTGATGTCTGTTTATTAGCAGCACAGGCCATGGTTGATAATCGGCCGGCGCAGCATAAGTACATCAATACCAGTAACCCCTCTAGTGCTACACGCATGCGCTCTGTCCATTTTGGGGTTCGCCTTACTAAATGTAGTCTGGTTCCCTGCCCTAAATTATTAGGACAAATGAACCTCGTAAAATTTAACTCTGGATGTTTCTCAGCACTTCTCTGTGTAAATAAGTTTTACGGTTTTCCTTTCCATTCCATGTGAAGGGCTGTCATCGTGTGATTGACCTGTACAATGCTGTAGTCAGGCACCTTGCTAATGCAGCAAGCAGTGGTACCCTGACTTCCCTCTCCTGGCCTCCTGCCGAGTTTACCAAGACTGATGGACAGACAGGTACAACAAAAGACATTTAACCACATGCTGCCGGGTGGTTTGAAAAATGAAGTGCACACATACGAGCAAATTTCAAGATTTTCAGTTTTTAAAAATCTTCACAAATTCATAATTTCAACTAATGGACGTTTACACCCACCCACTCTAGCCTGACAGACAAAATCTGTTGACAGCCGAACATTTCAGCCAGGCCTGCAGCCTTGTAAAAAGAGCCAAGATTGTGCCGTGTTATATAACTGTCTTTTGTTCACGAACCTGGCACAGTGCGCTGCTGACTTCTTTTCAATAGGGGCCAGATTAGCGTGCAACGGTGCTGTGTGGCTCATCACTGCGGTGGTGGAACACTTTTGTCCCCGGTGGTAATCCACTTGCACTAAATGCCGAAAACCATGGTATACTGTTTCAAAACAAGGCTGGATTATGTCCACTATTGAGAGTGAAAAAACGTCGGTAATGCCCAGCAGCTCAGTCTTTTGTGCTTGGCACAGTCTTTTGTTACAAGGCCCAGCTCTTTTGTGCCGGTTTCAGCTCCCCGGCTTCGTGTATAAAGCCTGTGTGCTCAAAAAGGGGTATCCCGGCAGCAAGTGGTTAATATTACTTTAGCATAAGTCTTAAGTTCTTGTACCACTATAACACCCATTACATTCTTTACAGGGTCGCATACATTTTCAGTAGTTATCCTCCAAATCTTCTTTGGAAGTAATGATCTCTCAGCAAAAAGTAAGAAACTTGGATATGAGCTACATGTAGATGCACATAAACAGAAGGTTGTGCAGTCTATATGCTTTATAAAAGTTTCTAACAAAAGTGTGCCGTTGTGGAATACATTTCAACTCCGATAGGTTGACACAGCAAGTGAATCAAGACATCAAATTCACTCCCATTTACATTGGTGTAAATTACTCCGAACCTGCCAAAAGACCTCCTTTGATTTTCTAACAACTATGTTTGTCCGGCCTTACACACTGTGCACACATTTTAATTCATAATGGTATAGCACATGGTACATGTATATGGTCAAGCAATTTTACGAATCTGCAGGAACCGTTGAGTGAGTGCAGTGCACATGTTAGCAGTTATAATCAACTGTCAGCAAAGCCTTTGTCTCTATCAACAGTGAGAACACAATATGTACTGCATCCATAGACATTTCAGAGAGCCATTCAACCCATTTCAAGAGCCTTTAAATTTTTTACCCTGTCTTAGCTAAGGAGGGAGGGGCCACATTCCACCCTTCCTTAGAACTTAGCTCCCCTATGCCATGTTTAATAAATTTGGCTTTATATCAGGACAGTCATTATCAGTTACAAATGTGAAGTTTCAACCCCGTCCAACTCAAGGTTTCATTGTTTCGGTCATTTGAAGTTCAAGGCCTCACATGTGTCAACCTGCTTGCATCAAGCACATCGATTGGAAAAGTATTCATTTTTTGGCTGACCTATCAGGGAAAATTGAGCATTGCGTGAGAACAGTATATCTGATTCTCACAATATTGATATAAAATGAGCGAAGATCTTACTGAAAAAAATGCAGAAGGCTCAGCATGTTAGAAAATGCGTTGCAGTACTGTCAGGAAAAAAATGTCAGGGGCTGGAATTTTCCCCATCCTCAGCTCATTTAGGGTTAAATCAGAGAAGTTACATCTCAAAGACAGTAAGCCTTTTAAACACATTTAGTTCAGTCAAGCACATGGACAGTACAGCCCCTTCAAGGTGTTTGTGAAAAATAGCGGCCTTATGTTACAAGCAATATACACAACACTACTATATGCCAGCAATGACTAGATGGATGATTAATTGGGTACATGCACTTTAATCTGCATGGCTGGTTAGGGTTGGCCAAAGCAATCAGGCTTTGCTAAAAGGAGCTAGTGTATGATTCGAAATCCTGCAGGTCCTAGACATGTCAGGGAACGATGCCTAAATGAGAACCCCCCCCAAAATGTAAAAGGCAACTGTGGCTTCATAAGCAGCCTTGCTCGCCTCTTAGTGGGCCTCTGTAATTACCTATCCATTCCTAGGAATCATTTGGTTGCCAGGTAACATTCTGCATGGGATACATAGCTAAATCACCTCTATCTACAGGAATAAACAACCCTGAGTAGATTTTGTTGGTTACTTGCAGTCTTGCAGTGCAAGAATCATATGATATACATGTACCGCATCTGTCAAGGTTTGATTCTATCCAAGCAACCCCTGTCTCATTTGTTGCCTTTTTTGCTGCTATGACACTACATCTTTGGGCAAGTTCAATCAGCAGCAATTTGGTGACCACAGGTCGATTTTGCCTGGTGCCCGATATATGTTCAAACATGGGTTACCAGTCAAAAGCGACTATTGGTTGACAATTTGTCACTGATCGATCTTACCCAGTACGGTAAGCATTTTGGTAGACTTTCTGTCAGTATCGATCCACTTCAACACAAGGTGTGCAATCACATTTCAGCCGGACAGTTAATTATACAAGCACTGCATTATTGTTAAAGTCATAAGGATCGTTCATTGAACTTTACTAAACCTTTGCCTTCAAGCACTTATTTCTAGTGAACTCAGAGTTTGATACTAGGCGGTAACATTTGCTTGCCAAATTGTTAGAATAAAATGCTTCCACAACAGTTAGTGAGACTGACGTGCACAACAACATGGTTTGAGACATGTTTCGACTGGGATGAATACCATAGTTAGGAATTAAGGCCTGGATCATTATTTTGGAATTCTTACTTTTCTGTGATTCCCTTGCACTTTGTATGAAATAATAATGCAAATGATTACATTATGTTAAAGAGGCCTCATGGAGTGGGGATTCTGCAAGCCTCAGTGAAAGCCGGTCATTTGTTTTGAATAACAAATTCATGGTGGACTTAAGTGGAATAATTGTACTGTACTCATTAGCACCTTGCTACCTGTAAGACACCCAAATCAGGCAGAGTTGTTTTTTGAATCATTTCAACTTTGCCAGTTGTATGATTTGATTTGGTTTGATTGACAGAGCTTCCACATCCCGATTGGAATGCCAAGGACACCATCCAGCTACTACGAAATAGGATCCGGTCACTTACTCTGCCAGCTCTCCCACTGATTCATGAAGATGGTACGTCAGCAGCATCTTGCTTAAAGACAAGATTTACCTAACACCTATAGGCCTCTATTATGGGGCAGTCATCTTGCTTTTCTACCAATCAAACCAGTATAACCAAACTGAGGCTGGAAGGGAAAATAGTCTGTTCCCTTTATCAATATGTGAGTTTGTATTACTATTGCCAATGGGTCTACATGGAACAAGACAAACATGGCAACATCCTAATAAAGGTCTATACTACTAATAGGAGAGCTGTAGAGTACCAAAGCAAATACATCACATGAACAATTATGTGCGTAAAAGGCAATAGGTATTTACATGTACATTACATATTGAACGGACTAAACCAAGGAAATACCATTACCGGGACATCACTACACTTCTGAAATTGGAGATATTCGTGCTTTTTCAAAGTCATAGCACCCAGTTAGTCAAAGATCCATTAAGCACGGTGCATACATCCTGCAGACAAGTGATGTGTCATAGCAGTAATGGCTGGTAAGTCAGATTGACAGATTAGCCTAAAAACACCCTATTGTGATTATGATTTCATCTAGTTTTAAACAGTTGTCAATGACTAATCTTCCAGAGATATTTCTGAAACACTACAGTGATGGATTTGCTGTTATTTCTTGTCCACAGACGAGTGGCAGAGAGCGTGTGATCTGTGTCAGGAATACCTTGCCTCAATTCCTGGAAGTCACAAAAGCAAGGCACCTCTCTTTGCAAGGTACTCTGAAAAACAAGGACACTTTTTGGCTTTGCACCCTTATTGGTATGAATATCTTGTCCCTTCAAGATGCACTCTGGGCATGCTGTAATCCACTTACAGTTACTGACCTGAGGGAAGCCAACGTCAGAGGCCCAATGTTTATCGATCGAGGACAAGTTAGGACACTTACCTGCCCTTGGGACTTCAGATTTAGCGTTGAAATTCTCATTAAAATTCCACTTCGCCATGAGAGCAGGATCTCAAGGTTGTTCTGAGGTTTTTTGCCCTGGGCTCATTAAACTAATCCTGCAAGGGAATTTTCAGGGAGTTTTCATTTTAATGGTACCTAACTGAACACCACTATGGCATATGGGGATAAGGTTAGAAGCCTTTTCACAGATATCTCAGCACCTAACAGTATCAGTGCTTTTAACAGTTAGTGAAATGACTACAATGTTACAGAAGGCCGAACAAAGGCTGTTTCCAAGGGCTATTTCACTGACAACAAATTCTTCTCAATATGTTGAAAACACACTGAGAAGGAATAGTTTAAATTACTGGTTTACAACAAATCCAGAGAAAAGTAGTATAAAAGTAGTAAAATAATCATAATGAAGTGATTTTTAATGGAATCAAGATGTTCATCTATCGAGTGTTTAAAAGGAAAGAAAAACCATTGGTTTCCTTTTTGAACAAGACGTAGCACGTTGTTGCCATACAGTGGCAGCTGATTGTGTCTTTGCAGCCTGTTTATGTGTTCTTCCATATTTAGTGTAGAATATACGAGAATTTTCCTCTCAAATTTCACACGCCCAAAAGGATCTTCCTTTGTGCAAGATACACACATGGCAATGATGGTCAGTTGTGTTGTCCAGCCTCTTGTAGGGTGAAACTTGGGTAAGGTCATCTGACTTTTGGTCTCTTGAGAGTCGTCAAATAATTGAGTCTCAGAATCATTCATTTGCTGGAGATTTCAGCAAATTGTATATGTCAGCATTGAGTTGACCCTTTTTGCACCCTACTGCATTATTTTGGGCAGAGTTCAGAGAATTCTAGAGAAATGCCGTCGCACCTTTGAAGATACCTGCTACTTGGCCTTTGATGCACCAGGCTGTGAACCAGTGGCAGGACATGTCCCATGGACAAGAGTCATACAGGAATGCATTGATTATGTGATGTCCACCGTACACACACATGACCAGGGTAAGTACAAAACGGCTACCTCATCAACTAGAACTCTGAATCTTTGTAAGCCTAGCAGAGTGCGGGAAATAACTAAATTCCCCAGATGGAAATGGACACATTATCATGAACAGTTCAGAACTTATTTTCGAACGTAATTAAGTGACCAAAACATCTTTCAACACCTGTCCCATAACCTGGTAAAAGTGTGTATGTGTTTTTACAATACACTGTCTCT
This sequence comes from Acanthaster planci, assembly GCF_001949145.1. The sequence continues at coordinate 30,825 of NW_019091649.1, forward strand.
TTAAAACACGATATGACTATTCAGCTCAGTAGTTACCTGATCTCATGTTGCTCCCAATCCGTTGCTTCTTTACACTCTACATGTATCCCATCGCATTGTGCCTTCCTGTTGTCTTTCCAATCTGGTAGATATTTTGCCTGAATGCTGTATCTTGAGTAGTAACTGTCGTATTTGTGCAGGGCTGTCAATCACGGCAAAGATTTTGCATCGTCTGGTGAGGTTTGGAATTTGAAATCAGTTTTTGTAATATTTGTTTCCAGCAGAGGGTAATGAGGGTAAGCAGACAACTGTCTACTACATTCAGCATGAGTTTAATAGTTTCCCAACCCCAAAGGCCTGGAAAGAAGCCCTTCAGACAACAATACATGACAGCTTCCTCCAACCACCACGGTAAGGAACAATTTCAATATAATCCTTAACCACTTGCTGCCGGGTGGTTTGAAAAATGCAGTGTACATAATCGGTACTTTTTCAAGATTTTCAGTTATCAAAATTCTTCAAAAATTCATCATTTCAATTAATGGACGTCTACACTCACACGAATTACTGTTTGGTGGCCACTCTAGTCTGACAGACAAAATCTATTGACGCCCGAGTATTCCAGCCAGGCCTGCAGCCTTGTAAAAAGAGCCCAGATTGTGTGGTGTTATGTAACATTCTTTTGTTCACGAACCTGGCTCAGTGCACTGCTGACCTCTTTTCAATAGGGGCCAAATTAGCGTGCAGTGGTGCTGTGTGGCTCATCGCTGCAGTGGTGGAGCGCTTTTGTCCCCGGTGGTAATCCACTCGCACTAAATGCCCCAAACCGTGGTATACTGTTTCAAATCAAGGCTGGATTATCTCCACTATTGAGAGTGAAAAAATGTTGGTAATTCCCAGCAGCCTGGTTTTTTGTTCTGAGTACGGTCACTTGTTACAAGGCCCAGTTCCCTTTGTCCAATTTCGGAGACCACGGCCATGCAGATAAACACACGGTGCCCGAAACCAGAGTCCTCAGCAGGAAGTGGTTAAACAGAGATCATGTCTGTACATTTGGATACATTCTTAAGCAGTCACAGACAGACCAAAGTCGGATGTATTTGCAGCTCTATGACAGTTTCACTTCCTGAAAGTAGCCAAAAAATGTTCAAATTATGATTTGTGAAATTTTATCACTTATAGTTTGTGTAATTGTGGAAATCTAATACAAGACTACTGCATCTTACCTTCTAATGCAGCAGACTTGCATTCCAAACTAGGAAGAGAGTAGCATCTGCTTGCATACAGTATAGAACTGTGGACAATTGGATTTTATTTCTTAGCCAGATGTCGACGCCAGAAGCAGGAAATGTAAATTGTTACAAATACAGCAGAGTTTTTTGTGTGATTTCCTAGATTTGTGTCAGGCGTGGCTGCCACTGTGCAACAAAAACGGGCAGAGTTTATGGATAGACAGCTGGAAGCAAAGATGGCTGAAATGAAGGAAAACAGGACACCAAGAGGCAGTGTCTCAGCTAGGGAGCCACCGTATGTTGTTGATGTCAAGGACACGGCTCAAGCTGTGAAGACAGTGTTGTCATCTGCAAAAGAGGAATCAAAAAAGTAAGGTCACCTCTCTGCAAGGATTGGAAAAAGTCCCAGCAAAATAGAGCACTTTTTTTTTTAGAAAAAAAGAGGATCTTATTTGCAGAGGAATTGAGGGTGCCATGTGCTATATCAAAGTGGCAGTTCTTACACATTCATATCTGTGTGTGCATGTATATGGGTGTTCCCATTTCTAACTTTCATGTGCCACTTGCAAATTTAATTTTGATTTGTTTTTTTTAGGTTTATGAGCAGGATAAAGCACTGTCAGATATAAACTGTTGTCCCAAGTATTCCTAGGGGTAGGAAGATAATGAAAAAAGCTTGAGAGTTTATGGAGGTGGGAGGAAAACCCTAGGTAAATATTTTGGGGAAAACCCGCATACTAGGGTGGAGACTGAAAACCAAATCTACATGTCAGCCTAGGTGGGATTCGAACCCGGCTCGCAGAAGTGGAAGGCAAGGTAAGAACCACCTTGCCAACCTGTCTCCCCAAAACTTTCCAAATCAGTCTTCCAAGCATTGTAAAATCTGCACGACCCCTGCCATTTTAGCAGCAGTTTTTCTTGATTACTTTGGTGGCAGAGCAGTAGTTGCTCTAAGGTTTGTGTGAATGAAATGCAAAAAGGGCATTGATATTCAGGGAGTGCATTAATGAACAGTGAAATCACCCAATCATGTCTTGATATTATCTACATGTACCTGTCATTGTGTACGTGATTGTTTTTGTGTTTTTCTTGCAAGATTTGATGATCTCCTACATCAGTGGCTCCATGGCGCAAAAGGAACGACTTCACACGGTGGTATGAAAGAAACAGATCACTCCTTGCAGAAAGCAACCTCACCACGTTTGGAGCAAAGTCTACAAGATTTGGCATTGGCTATGGAATCAGAGCGCAGGGCGGACAGACTCACAGAGCTCCGACTGACCAGTCTACTGAGCCTCTAGACACTGGTCTCCGTTGGTTATTTATGAGCAGGGTACTTATTGGTGCATGCACTTAGTAAAATGCCATTTTTCCCATACAAATTGTGTCTAGTCACTGTGGTGAACAGTCAAAAGATCTCTTTTGATTATGATGAAGTGTTCCAATTGGCCATTATAGCTGGGATACTGCAGTAATTTGGTACATTTTTCTTTAGACTGTGTGCTGGCTCACCTTACCATTTAGTTTCCCATGGAAACCCATTGTTTGCCGTCTCTTGCGATGCTTACAATGGTAAATCTCACTGATGCGCAGACACCTACTGCAAAGCAGCCCCACGATTTGTCCTTATTTCCAAATTTGATCAGTGACATTTTATCAAGAGTTTTTCAAAGGCTGTTAACTTAAAAGTGACACTGGCAACTTGGGACTCATTTTGTAAGATTGGGACCCGATTTTAGCAAAGATGTGAGGTGATGGACTCATATTTGGGTGAAACAGTTGTCAAAATGTGCCTTGGAGCATTCAAAACACAACAGGTCAGTTGCTACCTCGCAATATGGCCTACTCACAATTAGAGCTCTGCCTCCGTGCAGACTTTTACTGAATGACCTGTGATTCATTTTTCAACAGAAAAGTTATAATGTGCTGCTTCATGGTCTGATTGAAAGCCTCCTTGAATGGGGCAATTCACAATTCAGTGCACCACAAAGTGGTTGCCATGGAGAGGCCAGTTTTCAAGTTTACAGTCAACAACAGCATTGCTGACCTGCCATGATTTACATCTGACGTATGTTGTCAGTTGACAAGTTGGGGAAATTTTTGTTACATTGAGACTTTCCATTTATAGAAAGAAAGTAGGATTAGCTGAAACTACTACTTGTAATGTCGGTATGTTTCATCCCTGACAAATATCAGAAAGAAGTCAAGTTCCCTGCATGGAGTTGGCCAATAGAATTTGTCAACCATTTCCCACAATGCACTGCAAAAAGTGTCCCTTCCATGGCAACCTCTTGGTGGTGCACTGTTGTCAGCCACCCCTGTTAGATCCTTTCGAATTTCTTTTCCTCAGTGTAAATCTGAATGTGGGCTACCAGAGTTTTGAATTACATGAAATTTGATTGCACACAGTGTCATATAGTTACACTGTTTGTGACTCCAAGCAATCAATTAAATTTGAGTGGACAGTGCTTCACTTTGAAGTAAAAAGCGACTTGGACACTTCATTTTTTTTTCCACTTTAACACTGATGAATTTATTTTTTTTATTTACTCAAAAGTCGCAACTACAATCCAACAAAACGTCTATTACAATGTCCATTGTCCACGTTTCAAATGTAAAGTTTCAGTTTCAGCCATACTGTCTTCCCATGAAAGAATAAATACACAAACAAGCATAATTTATGACAAAATCACTAAGAACAGTTTTATGAGACATGCATGTCTCACCTTAATAGGTATAACGGCCAACACTGTCGACTATCGAAAGCAAGTCTTTAGTTTTGTTTTGTTTTCATCTTTTTTTTTTCTTTTTTCTCCAATCCTGTCAACATCTTTAACCCTAACGGTCCCAAATCCTCCAATTTCAATATGATTTTACATACACCCTAGGGGTTTAGGGTTAATGAAGGAGCAATAAGTTGGTCCCTGCAAGTTTTTACACTTATCGAAAACAAAGCTTGTCAACAGTTCTGTCTTTTTAGTTGGCACCAAATAAGGATAAAGGGGCGGTTTCAGCAAAACGGGAACAAAAGCGGCTAACTGTCCAAAGGATTAACGGTTCAGAAAGTTCCATCCAAATTCGAGAAATTCTATCATGGACAGCAAGGAAACGTTCAGTGATATCGCCAGGTGTAGCATATGTGCAGGATTTTCAGAGAGGCTTAAAACTGAGAGTTATTGGAAGAAACAGGGGTGTGAGAATTCAGCTTTTTTGCTGATTTTAGCATTTTTGTTCAGATGTTGACCCTGAATTTCAGTTTTTTGTACACCTGGTCTGTACAAAAGTATTAAAATTTCTAACATTTCAGCTTTTTGCTAGCTGTTTTCAGCTTTGATTTCAACTGGCCACTGACACTCCTCCTGAAGAAACTTTACTTTATTAACCCTAAAAGAGCCAGGGTGTAATCTGCCCCTTCCCCAACATTTTTCCAATATCGCCACAGTGAATTTTATTATTATTTTTTTCAGGAGCTGAGCCTTAAGGGTTTTTTAGACCAACTTGTGGTGGTCTTTTTGAGACCAGTTTTGTGAAAATCAAATATACCAGCCTTGCTCAGTGCGCATTTTTCCAAGAGATGTCAGCCAAAAATGTATACTTTTTCCAAACTGTGCTGCTCAGTGCACTCAGATGGCAGCGTTTAGCCTTGAACTTCAGATGACGGTAAAAATAAACCCATCCCACCCAAACTTCACATTTTTGATTACATGTAATGATTACATGCATGCCAATTTTTTTTAAATCGAACTTGGCACAGCCATGTTCTTTGGGGAGCAAATCCCCCCCTCCTTGCCGGCTGTGAGATGGCCAAAATGACCTGGCTCTTTGAGGGTTAAAAAGAAATGAGGTCCAGTCGTAGGGGAAGGTGGTTTAAAATTACGTAAGTCAGCAGCTAATTTTTTTATATATTTTATATGCAGGGTGTTTGCCTTTCCCTGTAGTCTGTTTCAAGAGGAAAAGGTGTGGAGATAACTGATAACAAATTGAGACCTCGGTTTACAAAAGAATAACCCCCTAGGGTGTTAGTAAATTCATATTGAAATCGGAAGATTTGGGACCGTTAGGGTTAAAAGCTTTTATGCCAGAATTTGAAATAAAAGTCATGATAATAAAAAAAATCTTGTACTGACATTAAGCAAGATTCTAAACGGAATTATGCACAAGTTAGTTAATGAATGTGGAAAAATTGAAACGATGAGGAGTTTTGTTTTGTTTGTTTGTTTGTTTGTTTGTTTTTGTTAATTTCTATCTTGGTAGAATCTGCCACTCTTTCACAAGTGAACTTCTGGTATTAGAACAGCCAGCATACGGTGAAAGTCTTCTCTAGTTAACTGTACATACATGTATCTTGGCTTTTTGTCATTTCAATTTAATTGTTTGGGGATTTGTACTGTTTGGTCAGTCCTTTTAAGACGTGCCTGCTGTGTCTGCCAGTCTCGAGACGAAAGGAAATAACTGCAAACACTAAACATAATCTTCTTGTTTGCATTTCTAATGATATAAATAGTGAGTTCTTCCCATACGTCAAATACACCTCAAGTATGCCAGGTCGTAGCACGTTGTGTCTTTGCATGTACCTTAAGGTTATTTGTGAGTCATCTGCAAGTTCATAATAAAAACAGCTTTGTTTCTGTGTACAGGATCATAGACATGCTGTCCCCGCATGCTGAGTTTTTCAACAATTACTCCAAAGCCGAGATTGAAGTTTGCATGAAATCAGCAGTCACAAAAGAACCCTCAGTTGATTCAACATTTTAGTCGAACCACACAAATCAATCTTTTCAAATGATGAAATGTGTCACACATTGAAATTGTGAACTTAAACCACTTTTGCTGATGTACATGTTGAACATTAGATGAACAAAACTGAAGGTAGGTCCTGGATCAACAGCCTTCTTGAAGCTCAAGCTACCTGAAAAGTACCGAAATACTGGGATAGTTGCTTGCACACCGCAGAGAAAGGGTCGTTGCAGGGCTATCCTTCCGGTGCTCCGTGGAAGGAGACTGCACAATGTTGATCCTCGTCCCAATTCCTGTAGCCAACCTGCGCTCCTCCCTCTATGCACTCCCACCTTCCCTCAACCGCCAAGTCATTACAGTCAATCCATACCCTCTTGTCCTGCCTTCATCAAAGTTACATGTATAATGAAACTATTCTCTTCCGGGGAATGAGGCACGGCAAGAACGCCGCCCACCCTGCTGCACTCCTCTCTGGCCTGGCCGTGGACCACCCAAAGGTGGACTCGGTCACCAAGTAAGAAGAGTTGCCCCAAAGATGCCAAGGAGGTGGGCAGTCAATCCCTAAAAGACCGACATCTGGCGTTGATTTGAGTGACAAAGCTACAACACAAGTCAGTTAACACGACAAAAACTACAGAATACATCTCGCTTACTTGCAAAAAGAAATATTAGCCTTCTTTCCTTTAAAATGTCACGCAGAAGTCCTCGATGTAAACTAATGTAGAGAGTGAGAGTGAGGTTGAGAGACAAAATGTTGCAGACACCTGAATCCAAGGGCTGAATTTACAATGAGGATTGTGATATATATGATGCTACTTGATACAGGATAAGGGATTTCCATCCTCACAGACAGGGCTGATGGTGCTAGGATTTGTAGATTTGATATTACGAAGCTGCCAATTTCATGTCGAGCCATATAGAAATCGATTTTCGCAACGCCTACCCCCATAAAAAACTCCAATACTTACAGATATTGCATTCATCTATTCACACTTCTACTGGCAAACACATAACTCCCAGCTGAGCAAAGATACTATATTTGCACCATGGTACCTCAAACGGCTTCTCAGTTCCTTCAAGATTGGGTCTCGGAATAGATTTCTTGCAGAAATGACCGACAGCCACCGACTACATAACTCCAGTGCCGAAAGTAGTTATTTTGGATATTTAGACTTGTTTAAGTTTGGTGCCTCTGACAACTGAACCGTTGAAACATACAGTGTAAAGCACAAGTATCTATGAACGCCATGATTGCAGCCTAGAATTGAAGACATGCATGAGACAATTGGCCTATAATACGCAAAAATTTGAAAGAAAAGCTAGATTAATTTTTTAAATTAAATTTCTTTAAGAGTAGGTTCCAATTTTGGTTCAATCTCTTCTTGTATTCCTTAGAAAAGGCTGATAGCCTTTCCGAAGTGAACTAGGTCAACACGAACAAGTTACAAGAATACAGACACACTATATTAGATCTTTGTTCTGCCAAGTCTTCTTTATACACTTAAAAGTTCATTCTAAGACCTGTGCAAAATTACGATGATTTTTCTTGTACAAGATTTCTCTTTGTAAATTACGCTTTGATTTCAAACTACATGTATTCAATAGATAGTTAATCCTTTTCCAGCTTCATACTTTCTTTTTTGTTAACTAAATTATCGTTAAGACAAAAATCCATGAAGCCATTTATCAAATAAGATTAACCAATGATTTAACTTTTTATTCACTGTAAGCTTGATGGTAATCAGAATTTTATCATGGCTCTTGAATATTCTCACCATATTTTGCTCTTAGTACATTTTTGACAGAAATAGCTCAAAAGACGTATGATTTTTCCAATTTTTATTATACCCATTTAGCCTAAAGTATCCAATCTAAAGTCCTTCTCTATTCAATTACGTGAAAATTCAATTTCAGAAAGGCCGGTCATGATAATTATGATTATCAGTTTCAGCCTGATAAAATACGCTTTACCAAATTTACAAGGTGGGAAACAACCATTTTAATTGATTTGCAATAACGCTCATTATAGTCTCATGAAAGTTCTGTACACGTATATGTCAAAAACAGAACATCCGATCATGCGGCCTCATTATTTGGAGGTTAAGAGCAAAGGTACGCTTAAATTTGCAACATTCCTTGTGATGTAAAACTCGTAAAATGAACACAATAGTACATGTACGTACTTGCACAATGATGTTGCAATTGTATGCCATATGCCTACTTGAAATATGTTCTACATAACTGGGCAGTGGGAGAGAAACCATATTCACAAAAAGCATTTTTCTGACCCATCGCATGAATGAAATCATAGTATAAATCAGAATCCACACTAATTGAAAAATATACCGCGCATGTTGCACGGAGGCTGTTGTCAATCCTTTATAAGCTGATGGGGCTTTGTGTCGGCACTAATTCTTCTAGAGAAAAAACTTACTGGTGCAGCAATAGTTGGCTGACTGCAGTTTGTTTGAGGGCACTAGTGAATGTTTCAGTGAGTGGACAGTCAGTACCGTCCTGCTTGCCTTATTCAACTAAAATGGCTACACAATCTTCAGCCCCTCCGCTGCGTGTCGATGGTGGTTCGTTTGCCTCCCTCGACGGCCAGGTCATTGTACAGTCAATCCATATTGACTTCTCCTCGCTCTCGTCCAAGCATCAAAGTCACAATAAAAACTAATGACTTAGCTTTTAAGAAATCAACAAATCACCCCCCCATGTGTCAAAAAACCCCGCCCATGGTCCACGGTCATCAAGTATTAAGAATTTCTCTCACGGTGCCCGTGGTTTCAGCTGAAACGTGTCCCAGGTCCTAGTACCGATCGAACGCATGCTTCTTGTTGAACGGAGAAAACGTGAAGTGTACGTGGTACAGTTGCAAAAGGTATAATTACTGCACAAAACATGAAGTGAGATTGAAAGTTCAATAGTCACTCTTTTTAGAGTGAAGGGGCTTTGAACTCCAATTGATTTGCCGAAAGTTACAAGCATCTCCACCCACTGCAGTCACAAAGAAGTGGTTTCCGTGCATTTATCGAACGTTCACATGAAAGCGTACTTACTCGATTAACGATGGCTTATTCTACAGGTTGCTTGCAGACGGTGTGGAAATGAAGAGTGCAAACATAATCATGCCACGCCTTAAGTGAACTGTTAATTTTAGATATTGCAGCACAGTTCTCCAAGCTACCTCCTTGGGGCTGATTCAGATCCCAATTCCTGTAGCTAACCTCCACCCCTCCTTCCTTGCAATCCCAGTGTCCCTCCACAGACATGTCGTTGCAATCGATCCAAGCCTTGCGTTTGTCTGGAATCAGAGCCACAATGACACTGTTCTCTTCCAGGGAGTGCGGCACCGCCAGGACGCCGCCCAACTTTCTGCATTCATCTCTGGCGCTGGTCCACTCAACGGTGGACTCCGTCACCAAGTAGCAAGTGCTCCTCCACTTGTACCACTTTGGAGGGCAGGACCGAGGTTGGGCAGCATTCCATGGAATACACGCCCCAGGTAAGACATGGTTGACGAAACAACTTGACAAGGCGGCAAAAATGATGAAAACTGAACGACGCATTTTGTTGATGATGGCTTTTTTTTTCTTAAATGATATATGAAAAAGAACAAATTCAAAATCAAGACCAGTTCTTAAAAACAAGTGTTCATCAAGTTGATCAACCGTGGCCTAAACCATTTCAGAACTGCGAGTAAGATCGAGCAACTGATACGTCACCTCGCATGAACAGTGGTCTGAATGGTTGGTGCACACCATTAAGTTGTTTAAACGGGAAAGTCAGGCAGGAACACGTTGCTCCTTCAACCAACGTTGGTGAATTGATCAGCCAGTGGTGTGTCCACTGGCGATTACGGGGGTGGGGGAAGTGCCATTCATGTGGGCATTTTTCCTCTTAGGAATTGAAAGGGCTGCCATTCTAGAAACGGTACTGCCATCTTTCGTGGGGATGAAGATTGCTCTATACTAACAAAGAAGAACTCGAGATTTAACGAGAAAAATTCGATCCCCCCCATCCTTTTTAGACCAGATTACACACCACTGTAATCAACAAATATACTCGACTGAAATAGCTAATGCAGTAAATTGTTACTGAGGTTAGAAATAAATGATGTAATACCCTTATGATTCATAATTGTTGTGTCATTTATACTTTTCCTTTTTGCTGTTTGAGCAGTTGGTGACCCACAACCCCCCGCATTCCTGCCTGAGGTTGGATATACAGCCCCCGGGGAAACAAACATTTATAACAAAATTAAAAATTTATTAAAAGGGGGAGGAAAAAAAAGAGGAAAGCTGAGTCGCTTATTAAACACCAAAATGTATGTTGTTTGTGTTTCCTTTGTTTTTTTTTTTTTTTTTGGTTTTTTTTGTCTTTTGAGATGCAACATTATTATAAGACTCTATTCACAAATACATGTATTACTGTTACATAGTCATAGTTTCCTTTCTTTCATGTGGTTTGTGCATTAAATATAAGGAAAGCCGAATGAAAAATGTGTAGTTTTAGTACTCTTCACTGATAGTTTGAAGAATATTTACCTGTCACTCAAATGGAAAGATTGTCATACATTGTCGTATCTTTTCTGGGCCTATAACTTTAAACTGTTTGGCTTCCAAAATCTTTTCTTCCGGAGGCCAGAATGTATAACTATTTACTCGTCACACAATGCTGAAACGGACTCCTTCGAACAGAGAAAAAAAAAACAAAGGAGCCATAACAATGCCAGTGTAACTTTTGTCCCAAATATCTACGTAACAACGAACAAATTTGAACACCGGAAATATGATATAGCCAAACACTTTCTTCAAACCCTCGAATCTCCTGGGTACCTTCAAGGGAAAAACTGGTGTTTGGAATCTAACCTTATTCTTTTTTCTCTGAGTACCAACCCAGGAGATTTTTTGGAAATTTGAAATGATTAACGCGGGAAATTCTCCAAATTATTGTTATTTAGCATCTCAAAACAACATTTAAGAGAAACAGCTCCCCAAAATCTTCAAATATTTTGGGAATTTCCCGATTTCCAAGAAACCGGGAAAATCCCCAATGGAAAACATGGAGGGTCCCCAGAGGGGCCAATTTCTCCAATGTTGGCCAAATAGGCTGCGTTCGTTCTCACTTCATTTGTTGCAAAATTGCTCCTTATATCATTCTTTCCCCCACGACTCAGCCAAAAACAAAACTCCTTTCAAGTCTGTCCAAAATCTGTACGTAGTTTGGTAGGCCTATAAACAATACTTGAAAGGCCACTTTAATCATCCATGGCTTAGCGATGACCTCGAAGCACAATCACTTCACCCACACTCGCTTTGCTTGTGTCTAATATCCAAAGCGAAACACGATATAGTCAACGGCAATCACTGTATGTCTCACTGGGCAAGTTTCAAAGGGAAAACGAGTTAATCTGCCCGAATCAAGTGGTAATTGTTGTTGTAATTTTGTAATGCGCCGTCCATTAAATATTAAACGGCGCACCGTTTTCCAAATTAAGGTAGCCGTTAACCTATATAGCGCTCACCTGATTCAAGCGACCGCATATTAGGCCGCGGTCGTGGAATTATATCGACACTCCGCAAGCCCGCTCACTCGGTTTCAAAATTGAAAATTAAATTTAATAAAAAATTTAGATAGCTCGTGAGACAGCATGAACACAAAATCTTGTAGCCTTTGTCGCAAACCCAAATTTTTGTCAGATTTGAAAATCTTTAAGAAGGAATCAATAAAATGCTTGCTGATGCGTAAAATGTTTATATCGACGCCGACCTCTATGGCCGTACGGTATGAAAAAAAATGTGACGAGTGCAGAAAGGAATTATCTTGCAAACACAGAAAACATATAGGTCTACTTGTTATTATTCACTCCGAGGTTGTATGTCAACATCAGCTAAACAAGTACAGATGGGCCTGTTGTAAAACCTCGTGTGAAAAACAGTGAGATTTATTGAACACGAAGGGTATGGCGGCTTACACCAACAAGCAGAGTTTAAAAAGCTACAGAACTAATATAGCAACAAAAATAAAAACAATAAGAAACTACAACAACTATATGATGAAAAATGTAAGATGTGAGAACATGGAATCTCTGAGATAAACTAGAGGATGGTTTTGAAAAAGATGAAATGTGTAATATTTATGGTTCTAACGATGAATGTTGTTATTTGATATACCATGAAAATTTACGGGACAAAATGGAAGAACTCGAACTGGAGATATACACACTCAAATTTAAAAGATTCTGTCTTAAATGATTCAGCGAAAAATAATAAATATATTGGGTAATGTTAATTTAGAAGTGAGTCACTTGAAAAACTTGAAAGAAAAATAAAATTCCTTAAAAAATGAGAATACTTAGTTTCATTGTAGAAAGGGGGCATGGCCAGACCATTAGCTATAAACTCTGGCAGATTGCGTATAGATCTACGCTTGAAGAGTATGTTAACCTAAACAAATGTACCACCACCGAACCAACCATGTTATAATCACAATTTGTCTTGAGGTTCGGGGGAGGGACATTGAAACGACAACAGCTTTTTACATCAATATCACTAGGTAGGCCTACAAACCCGTAATGGGTAATCTGTACATAGATTTACCAGGAGACCTCAAAAATAAGTGCATGGGCAATCATTAATCTTCAAAATGAAGACCAAGAATGTATCAGACGGTGTCTTAGAGCGGCACTGGGGATCAACACCCACAACGTGAAGGAAAATATTGAAGCTAATTCTAATTATAGGACAAACAGAGAGAAAACGGACTTATGTCACTCACGACGGCTAATCTTTCAAAATGTCGATTTTCCTACTCCACTCGATCAAGTACGACGAATAGAAAACCAGAATAACTTAGAAATGAATGTGTTTGGATACCTACCACCTGGATTTGCGAAAGAAAAGAAAGGAAAGAGCATTGGGGTTTACACAAAAGCCCTGGATACAGTCGTACATCGATTTTAAAAACAATACCTAGTTGCGAACCAAAGCTATATCAGATTTTTAGAAAGACTTTTTTAAACTAATGAACAAAAGCGTAAAACGATGGAAAACACCAGAAATCTAATAAACAGACATCTGTTTAGGCCTCTAGGAATAAGTTGCAAGAATACAAACACAGTATGCTAACTCCTTGTACTGCTCAGTCTATTTCTTTTACACCTACATGTAAAATGTTTATTTCTAAGTCCTGTGCAAAATTACAGTCAATGATAATTTTTTTTCTCTATGTACAAGATCAGGGGACACGTTTTCTGTTAGTAAATTACGCTTTGATTTCATACTACATGTATCCTCACATAAAGGAGAACAACCGATAATTTAACTCTTTACTCACCAAAAGCTTGTTGGTGATTACAGTTTTATCATAGCTCTCAGGAATATTCTCACGGTAGTTTTGTCCTTAGCGAATGTTTGGACAGAAACAGTTCAAAAGAAACGGTGGATAACAGTTTTTGGCTCCAACATTAGATTTTTCCAGTTTTGTATCCATTTTGAAAAAAGTGTCACTGAATAAAGGTTTTCTCTGTTTCTGTTCAAATGTATGCACAAAACTTCAATTTCAGAAAAGTCAGTCGAGATTGTGATGGCAGTTTCACCAAGCTTTTAATGCGGGAAACGCGACCAAATTTCGATGAATTCGCAATGGTGCTTATTATGAACGTTTTTGCATGCATCTCTCAAAATGTATAACACTTAGCATGCAGCCCCATTCTTTTGAAGTTAAGAACAAATGTACGCTTCCTTGTGATGTAAACTCTTTAAATGAACAAGTGCCGCAATTCTATGCTACATGCCTACTAGAGATATGACAGCCAGAAATTTTAGAGGCACCAATCTGATGCTACTCAATCTGGCAAAGTGAGTTCGAAGTTACAAGAGCCATCTTTGATTGAAGGCGTTTTAAGGAATCTACAGGAGCTGTCTTTATTTCTTCGCCCACATAATGTCCATTTCCGTCAGGAAGTCAAACTTGGTGATCAATTAACCAACCCTCTTCATGTTCCCTCACGTAATGTCCATTTTCATCAGGGATCCGAAGTAAGCGGAACTGGTAGAGCTGTTATGACTCAGTAATTCGACTGTAGTCCCAATTCTCGGCGACTCGAGTCCCGACAGGTAAATGACTCGATTCAACTCAAGTCACTCCGAGCAAATTACTCGTCCCGAGTCGAATCCCTATCGTCCGGAGACCCAATTCGAGTGAAAGTTAATAAGACTCGAGTCCCATAAATAAAAGCAAACTATACTTGGTGAAAAAATATCTGTAGAGAATATGCCGGTTCATAATATTCACGTCACGTGTTATTAGTAACCCGGAGGTAAATTTCAAAATGCCCAAAAAATTACTTTCTCTCTTGTATTACGGTATTGTGTTAATATGTGACTCGAACTGACTCGAGCAAAATACCTGACTCAATGCGACTTATTTGCCTAACGACTCAAGTCTACTCAAGTCACTACGTTATAATAACTCGACTTGACTCGACTAGAGTCACAAAAACTAGTGACTCGTTACAACTCTGAGAACCAGAAGATAACACACAACTTGAGTGTTCATTCAACGAGCGTGTTCTAATCACTGGAGGAGCTCGTGTAAGAAGGAGCTACTTATAATTAAGAAACACAAAAAATAACTTATATCTAGATCAAGGTGCAAGTCATGACAAAGCTGTGAGATGGACAATCCTACTTTACAACAAAATTTACGAGCATACGCAGTTTGTTTGAAGGTAGCAAGGAAATGAACAGTGACCGAGTATAGTTATGCCATCATGCTTACGCTCTGCACAGGTTTTAGCACTTCATTTTCTTGATTGTCACCCGTTGCTTCCCTCGACGGCTAAATCAATGCAGTCAATCCAAACTGACCTCTCTCTCTGTCGTTAATGGCATCAAAGCCACACAAAAATGGTTCTCTTCTCCAGGGAATGTTCTCTTCCAGGAAATGTGATACGCCGCCAGTACGCCGCCCAATTAACTTTCTGCGTGCATCTAGCTCTGGATTACTCAAAAGTAGATCAAGAATTTCTCTGATGATGCCACCCGGGGAGGGTCATCTAAAAGTTGATCCAGATACCAATAATGGTCAAACAAATGCTTCTTGCTGAAAATACAAAACTTGAGGGTTTACACTAAGTGTACATGTCTACATGATGCGGCTGCAAAAGGTACGATTACCGCAGATTGAAAGTTTCAATAGTCTTTTTTTAGAGTAAATGGGCTCGATTGGATTTGCCGAAAGTTACAAGCATCTCCACCCATTGCAGTCACAAAGTAGTGGTTTCTGTGCATTTATCGAACGTTCACATGTTATGAAAGCGTACTTACTCGATTAACGATGGTTTATTCTACAGGTTGCTTGCAGACGGTGTGGAAATGAAGAGCGCAAATATGATCATGCCACGCTTTAAGTGAACCGTCAATTTTAGATATTGCAGCACAGTTCTCCAAGCTACCTCCTTCAGGCTGACCCTGATCCCAATTCCTGTAGCTGACCTCTTCTCCTCCTTCCTTGCACTCCCAGCTACCCTCCATCATACGATCACTGCAGTCAATCCAAGCATTGCTTCTATCTGGAACCAATGCCAGGAGGAAATCATTTTCTTCCAGGGAGTGCGGCACCGCCAGGACGCCACCCAACTTTCTGCATTCATCTCTGGCGCTGGTCCACTCAACGGTGGACTCCGTCACCAAGTAGCAGGTGTTTCTCCACTTGTACCACTTTGTAGGGCAGACCCGAGGTGGAGCAGCGTTCCATGGAATACACGCCCCTGATAAGACCAGGGTGACAAAACAACTTGAGAAAAAAACAAAATTTATGAGAACTAGAGAATGCATTTTGTTGATGACGACTGTACCGTGTTCATAAATGATACAGGAAAAGAATGAATCCAAAATCAGGACCAGTTCTTAAAAAAACGTGTTCGTCAACTTGATCAACTGTGGCACGAACAATTCCAGAACTGCGAGTAAGATCAAGCTAGCTAATACAGATAGGCCTGGGTCTGTCACCTCGCAGTGTTGGTGTTCTGAATAGTTGGTGCACGCCATCAAAGGAACGTCAGGCAGGAATATATTAATCAATCATGGGAAGGTGATTTTCTAATAAACGAAAACGACGGTCTTCGCTAAGTGATCAGTCAGTGTCGTACTGGGGGCGGAGCAGGGCGCAAGTGCCACCCTGGCATTTTTTTCTCAGGATTTGAAAGGGCCAACATTCTAGAAACGGTGTTATATCACCTTTCTTCGGGACAAAAATTGTTTCACTAAAACGAAATAACTCGAGAGTTTACAGAGAAAAAGTCTCATGTTAATCCTCCATCCATTTTAGATCTGGATATTCCACTTCATTCAACTCAAGTATACCGGTATTGTCTTAAGCGAGTATTCAGAAAATGTCAATACCAAAATCTCAATATTTACTTTGTGCCTTGGACACTTGGCCGGTGAAATAATACAGAAGTTCCAAGAGTAGCTTTGAAAAGAACGATTGCAGCTTCATAATGACAGCAGGCTACAGAATAGGCCTGGGGCGAATCAAGGAAATATTCCGGGAGAGGTTCCTTGCCCCACACATTTTTAGTGGTGAGACTGGCAAATAGTTTATGGATTACAAATGTATATGACAAACTATATCAAATTAAATAAAAAGGTACCGCATTAAATTGCTACTGATGTAAAACAAAACAAAAAAATAAACCTTTACAAGATGTCATTTTATTTATTATGTCATTTATTTATTCGTTTCTTTTTGATGTCAGAGCGGGAGATGGGCGGTTGACCCACACACCCCCTCTCTGTGTCTGCGTCTGAGCTTGGATGTTACCTACCCCATCCCCTCAGTGGCGTAACTAGGGGAGGGGCACGTCCCCCAGTGGTTGCCTGTGCCCCCCCTTGAAATCTTTGAATAATGTCCGTTGTAATGTAGTTGCAGCCTAGTTTCTTGTGGTGCCCCCCCCGTGAAAAAACGTGTTCATCCCCGAGTGCCTCCAGACACTTAACCCTAGTTAAGCTACTCCCCCCCCCCACAAAATAAAAACTTTTTAAAGAGAAAAGAGGAGAGGAGGAAACACCAAATAGCAACATTTATCAGTCAGTAAAACTTTTATCTGTTTGCCAAATTTATGGAAAATTATTCAATCATTCTAATTCGCAAATATTACTGTGACATAGTTGCATTTTCATTTCGAGGTGTGTAGTTTGTACTTTAAATATAAGGAGAAATGAGTGAGAGGTATTTGTTATTACTCTTCATTGTTACTTTGGTGAATATTTACCTGTCACTGAATAATAGAACATTTTCTAATTGGTTTCATACGCTGAAGAGGAGTTGCACAAAAAAATCTAAGAAAACTTCATCCCGTGAATGATTTGAACTCGCCCCTGGACACATTTCCGCATGGATAAAGTACATTACATCACCAAGCTGCGTGCGGGAATGCAAGATGTTTTAAACCTATGTCCTCATGCGGACATTAAATCTACGGAACAGTGCAGAGGTTGTATAAAATATAGGCTTTCCAGGCCAATTTCGGAAAATGCGCAATTTAATTTGTAAAACAAAAATTCACTGTGGCGTAGATTTTGAGCGCGACTTAAAAAAATATAGCGGACTCTGCAGCATCCAGACTTCAGTTGCCTGATGAAGGCTTGCAGCACCAGCAGCCGAAACGTCGCTACCAGCAACACGACACCGCGAGTCATCGATTATCTTTTTTCCTGTATTTGTCATCCACCGCGGTGATTATGTTTATCTCTTCTTATAATTATCTCTTCTATTGACTTAAAACCTGGTTTCATATTCGCAATAAGAAGCATTCAACTTCGTTTTGAATCCTTCAAATAAATTAATTTGCATTACCGTACGTTTCGTATAAGCAAATAAGTGATTGGGATTTGGTTTGACTTATTCGTTGCCAGCTATTACAAATGAGCATTCTTATCCGCCCGAAATACGTCTTTTATTGTGACTCTTCGGAAATGAGTATTCATTTTCATTTGCTGTAATTCAAATGCGCAAAAATAAACGTTCAATTTGATTATAAGATACAAGGTTGCACAAATCTTGACGCCACTTTGGTAACAAATGTAATGTTACTCATCAAGGATTATCAATTGTTCACAAATTAAGGTCTTTATGAATTTTCTGTGCCTCCCTTTTTAACCATTGCAAGAAGGTATATGGGAACTCTAACTTTGCTGTATGATGTGATTGCGGCATGAACGTAGCACAAGAAGGAAGGTTCCTTTAGCCTCGGTGCTTAAATATAGGATTCGTACAATAGTCGGTATGTTTCCAAAGACAACGTAAGTGGTTTGTTTCAGTAATGAGTATTTAAACATTAAATAAATCAAACACCGTCTAAGAATTATAACGGGAAGAGTTCCACACATACGGACGCTAGTGATTATTCCCTACAGCTAGTGACCTAGGCTGTTAGCCGTCAGAAAGCAAAAATGTGTCCAGAAAAGTTCAATTTACAAAAAACAAAGAAACAAACAAAAACTAAAAACTTTACTTTGAAAAAAGAACTTTCAGACCAGTCTCACAGGGTTTGACACAATGTGTCAAGTGGCGTCCGTAGATGGAACTCTTTCCAATATAACTTTTGTTAGCATACCTTAAATAACA
Organism: Acanthaster planci; assembly: GCF_001949145.1. Next base: position 49,409 of record NW_019091649.1, read on the forward strand.
CACAACGCGAAATCACCTGCACATTTTGCGAAATAGCTTGAGTTTAAATTAAGATGAATGTAAGATTGCAGAGTGAATTCAATTTCGCCCCAAAATAAATGTCGATATACTAAACTTATTATAGTTTAGCATTATAGGGGCTCGGAAATTGAACCCTGACTCCATACGACTAAATTCACCCACCGTTGAAATATAATTTTTATTTGTTAAATAGAAACGGAGATTTGAATGTTCGTTCTATTTTGCGCGAAAACGAAAACTGCTATTTCATGTAGACATTTTCCCAAATTGGCCGGGAAAACCTATATTATTATCGTAAAATGAACATTCCATGAATAGAAACTAGGCCTTTGTCTAATTGCTGGTAATCACGTAGTCGTGTTAACCTAGCTGTGCAGAAACAGTGACAGGCATTTGGTATCACTTGGAATTTGTTGATGTACAATGTAAAAATGTAGCAGAACACATGGAAATATGGAAATTGTTTATGATCGCACAATGAGGTGTAGGAAGTAGGAGTACATACGTGTACGTATGACTAATCAAGCAAGTTAATTCATTTTCCAAAAACTCTTGTCTTAAGTTGATGCCCAGCGTCATTCACTTATAAGAGCTGGATAAGATAATGCGCGACTTGTACTTGGACAAAAGACTTGTGACTTGCTTGTACAAGGACAAATTGACGGTCACTGAACAAATGACTTGTGACTTGACGCGGGTAACTGGACCAAATGACTTGTGACTCGACCTGGACTTGCAAGAACTGACTTGTTACCACGTCTGGTCTTAACCCTCTTAGAGGCCATAAACTTGAATGGTTAATCGTTCAAAATATTTGTCCTCCCCAGTCCCCCCTAAAAAACCCGCCCCCAAGAAGTGGTCGTGGATCCGCTCTCAGTCCACATACGGCTGTTTTTACCATCGTATTTCTTTTTTTTTATTTTCCCCCACATTCTTTGACCAAATGTTTTTTTGCGTAAATAATGTTTCAGTTTGTAGGATCCTTTGAAGAAACCCGTGTAATATACCTCTTAATATTATTGTGCTTTGATATGCACGTTGTTTGCGGTGTCGACATGTCAATGTCACATAAAATATATGTACACGCTTTTTGTTAGTTTTTAAACACGCAGCAGTCGTCTGAATTTTGTTTCGCCGGTGTCAAACATCCACTCAATTTTAGAGTACGAGTGTAAACAGGATACCCACGAAAACTTTCCCGCGTAAACCCCTGCTCATTCATTAAAAGCGTCCTTTAAACCCACGTGTTTTCATGCGTGCGTGTAAACACAAAATTGTGTTCGTGTTGCATCAGGCTCTAAGCAATGAAGTATTCACTGTAAACATTTCTTATTTAGCACGCGAAGGGAACGAAAAAGAAGAAGTGTAAATTATTGTTCAATTACGGAGCCCAGCAGAGTTTACAAGAGTGACTTTAATCACACCTGTCGATGTGAGTATTGTGCTGAAACAGCTGACGTTACCTGGTTAGGTAGTTAACGTTACTAGCTGACTAGTACACGTACATGTACATGTGGTAGTAGTAGGACCAGACTGGGTGTACTGTCCTTGCTCTATGTTTTACACGTAGGCTGGCGTAGACATGATAGAGACTCATAACATAGAGGAGGGCAAATATCGTTAATCTGTGCATGGTCAGGTTTGGTATATTATACGTGTATGATTAGCGCTGTCTTGAACCGAATTGGGGAAATTTATTCTTTTATTGTGGGCCTACTAATACTGCGTAGGCTGAGTGATAGTATAATCAACTTAGAACATAGGCCTACCCGTACCCCCCCCCAACTGTGGGGTCCGACAACGGACCCCGTTCCACTCTTAATTCTGGGAGTACTCAGAACATGCAGAAGGGAGTAGACCTACAATAAATTAATTTTGTGTAAGGTTCAAGATTGCGCTTTAAGTAGCATATGTCATGTATGTTGGCATGGTAGGGCTAATCTGTACTTCCTATCAACATTTTAGATGACAAAAACTCTGTAGACATATCCAGTGCAATTTTACATGTGCAGGTTTTACAAGTTTGCATATATTTATAATTTGCTCAGGCAGACTAGTGATTAGACTAGCACTGTCTTGGAAAGTGTGCAGTTTTGTGCCTCGAACTGTGCAATTTTTAAAAGGAGTCATGATAGTTACCATTTGACCGGGCGGGATGATGGGATACAGGCCTAAACTGGTTCCCATTCTCTCGTAAGTCCCCAGCTGTCTCAGTTATATTACTTTTATTGGCTAGATTCTCAGTACAAAGAAAGTTATTTCCCCTGATTATTTGTTTAGTCTGGGATTTTAATTTTATTGGAAATTTTTTTTCTGATTCATCAAAAAGCTCAAAACTATTGGGCAAAATTTTGTGTGACACATCATGGCTGGCATGTACATGAACACGTTCCCCGTAAGTATACGTGCCACGTGCAGCACAAATCACACATAAAAATTGACTCTTCAATTAAATTTGTGCAAAACATGTAGTTGATGTCAGTTTCCCCCTAGGGGTCCGACATCCGCCCAGCTTGTGGGAGCGGGACAGACGTCGGACCCCACAGTTATGGGGGTGGATGTCAGTCTCTTACATAGGACTGTTCCTTGTGATTGTGTACCATGCAGTTTTTAGTGCTGTGCACAATTTTAGTGGCACTACGTACATTTATCTGTGATTGTGCAAAATTAAAAAATTGCAGAAATTTTGTGCTCAACGGATCAACTTTGTGGCTAGTAATGTGATGTACATGTAGGTAAATCCCTCCTCCACGGTGAAATACAGTGTTGTATTTGAGTCCATCACAAGTCTTTTCACAAGTCCCTTCACATGTCCCTTCACAAGGCCAGTCACAAGGCCAGTCACATGTCCCTTCACAAGGCCAGTCACAAGTCCCTTCACAAGGCCAGTCACGT